>PVIH01007820.1:0-96955 GCA_004025045.1 Sigmodon hispidus
AGGACGTTAGAAATCCCAGTAGAAATCTAAGAACACAAGCAGGTATGATGGTGTTTTCTTGGGAGGTTGAGGCAGGAGGATCATAGGTTCAGAGGAATTTTGGACAAAGCGAGATCCTGTCTCAAACAAAGACAACCAAAACAGGACAGGGATTGCAAAGCAAATATCTTTAAGATAACACCGCATTAATTAGCAAAGAGAGCACTTTGTACCAGGTATTAACAATTTGAATAAACAGCAACCTCTCCAGGAGTTGTGTCTAACTAAATAGCTATTATAAAGTGTGTAGAACACTTGCTACCTAATGACAAACTGCAAGTAGCTTGAATGTCCAGCTTTACCCATGGCTTAAAGAAGTGAGTTTAGATATTAAACACATGGTACTCTGTGGTCATGCTTTTTGACACAGAAGGCAATGTAATGTATAACCAGTGCTTTAAAGCAGGATTATAGTCATTGTGGTGTTTTTCGTCTGATTTGTGTCTGTATATCAAACTGTCAGAGACAAGATACTTCTAAGGTAAGAAAGGGTTAATGTGATGTGAGTTTAAGGCTGGCAATATGCTGAGGGCAGTAAGTACATCATAATTTGAACACTGTAAGCCACACATTCACATTGCAAACCAGGAGAAGGCTAGGAAGGATGGAGAAGAGGCTCTAAACCTTTTTGAGGTCACATTCCCTCAATAACTTAAAGCCTTCCCATGAAGCACCACCACTTAAAAGCATACAATACTTCCTTGTAACACCTCCTGAGACCAGGTTTTCACAAAGACATTTGTGGGCCATTGCCTGTCCTTTACTTTTCAAGAGACACATGTAATTCTGAGCATCTAATAAGTTGCTGGTTCAACTGAGGGGCTGGATGTCTTCAATTACTTTTGTTTACTGTGTGGTTTGAATAGGTATGGTCCCATAGACTCATGTATTTGAGTACGGATTGGTGTTATTAGGTGTGACCTTGCTGGAGTAGGTATGGCCTTGTTGAAGGAAGTGTGACACTGTAAAGGTGGGCTTGAGGTCTCATATATACTCAAGCCATGCCCAATGAGTCAGTTCACTTCCTGCTGCCTACAGATCAAGATGTATTACTCTCAGCTCCTCTCCAGAACCATGTCTGCTGCTTGCTTCCATGCTTTTCCACCATGAGGTTATTGAACTAAACCTCTGAACTATAAGCCAGCTCCAATTAAATGGTTTCCTTTCTAAAACTTGTATAGTCATGGTGTCTCTCCACAGCTATAAACCCTAAGACACTAAATTTTCTTGAATGGCTAATTCTATCCATTGGCTATTGGTGTACTTAGGATTACTACTGCTAAGATAAACCATCATGACCAAAAGCAAGTTAGGAAGGAAAGGATTCATTTAGCTTGTTTTTATTATTATTATGAATAAAGAAGTCACATTTTCTATCCCTGTATATCCTTAATCAAGGTCCCTTCCCCCTCCCACCAGATCAGGTCATTCTTTCATCTCCACATCTTCCCCCCCACCCCAGGCGATCCCAAGGTCTCGATATTGCTTAGTTCAGCCCCCACTCCTGGCAAATCCACTTTTCTCCCCCCAACATCAAACTGAGTCAGGTGCTCCTCTAGGGGGAATGGGATCCAGGGGTTAAGTCCAAGGTGTCCTTGGGGTGTTTCCGATCCCAAGCTGTTCAGTGGTTGTGGTTTGCAGCTTGGACATGCTTTGCTTTTTTTGTTTCGTTTTGTTTTGTTTTGTTTTGTTTTGTTTTGTTTTGTTTAGAGTCCACTAATGAGTGAATACATCCCTTGCTTATCTTTCTAGGTTTGTGATACCTCGCTCAGGAGGATATTCTCCAAATCCATCCATTACCCTGCAAATTTTAGGATATCATGTTTTTCTTATTGCTGAGTAGTACTCCATTGTGTAGATGTACCACAGTTTGTTAATCCATTCTTCAGATGAGGGGCATTAGCTTGTGTTTCTACATCATAGTTCATTATCAAAGGAAGTCAAGATAGGAATTCAAACATGCAGGGACCTGGAGGCTGGAGCTATACAGAGCCGTGAAAGGATGCTGCTTAGTAGCTTGCTCCTCCTAGCTTGCTTGGCCTATTTTCTTATGCAACTATAACTATCTATTCAAGGATGCACTGCCCAGAGTGGGTAGAGCCCTCCTACATGAGTCAGTAGTCACTCTCTCTCTGTGTCTCTGTCTGTGTCTGTCTCTCTCTCTGTCTCTCTCTGTCTGTCTGTCTCTCTGTCTCTGTCTGTCTGTCTGTCTCTCTCTCTCTGTCACACACACACACACACATACACACACACACACACACAAAATGCTCCCATAGACTTACCTTCAGCCCCAGCTAATGGAGGCATTTTTAAAATTGCAGTTCTCTTCTCTCAGATGACTTAGCTTATGTCAAGTTGACATAAATCTATCCAGCACAGCTATCATAATAAACTATGCTGATTTGGCACCAGAGCCAATTGTGGTCTCCATATAAATGCATAAGAATAATACTGAAAAATATATAGCAAAATTGCAACCATTGACTGTTCCTATTCAGTAAGTCTATAGTTAATTTAAAAAATTTGTTTAAATGTGGGTTGTTATTTGCTTATATGTGATCATAATGTGCTACAAATTCATTTTGAGACTTTCTTTTGTGCATAATGTTGTGAAAACTCTGGGCCTGTCCCATGTGTCCCTTATGGTATTACCTGGCCACACAGACTGAGTCGAATTTAATTGGCGCCCCACATTCTTCCGAAGAACCATACCAGATGTCATGGTCTAACATCTCAGCACAGCCAGGATGACTTCTCCAGAGCCATAGCCTCCAGCTTTGCTCAATGTTATTTTCATAACAGTTTTCTTAACTGATGGGCTGGGAGTAAGGACTTGTGTGAATGACAGGCAGGCGGCCTGGTTTCAATAGAAGATACTGTGAGTTATGAGTTTGGGTTCAGCTGCACATGCTCCAGTCCAGGACTCCTTCTCTCATCCTCAGTCAAAGCTTTTCATCACATGCTGTGTCCCAGTCCAGCAGATTTGCTCCTTTGTATGGCTCCTAGCCCAGTTCTCCATCCCAAGAGCCAGGGCTAGGCATGCCTGAAGGGTAAAAGATTATGCAAACTGCTGTGTAGGGCATTAATGCTCCTACTGTGGTTGTTTCAAGGTGTGGGGCAGGAGCCCCCTCACTAGAGGTTCTTCTGGCAGCCCATGTCTGTGTGTTCCTCTACCACATACTAAGCCCATCATAGCATACTCTTTTAGTCTTCATTTGTTCCTGCTTTAAGTCATGACCAGCACAGAGGCCTGATCTCAGTTCCTCTCTCTTCCCCTAGTTACTATGTACAAACACACTCTTCCCTGCCTAACAGGTCCTCACCCTCTTTCTTACCATAGATCAGTCATTGTTCTGAACTGACACACTGTCCCGAGGCCTGGTCTATTACTATAACAAGATGCTTAGGACTATATAATTGATAAAGAAAGAGACTTCTTTGGGTTCATGGTTCTGGAGGTTGAGACATCCCAGAGTGTGACATAAATATCTTCTTGGCTTCTGGTAAAGGACTTGTCTGCCTCAATTCACAGTGCAGGAGTGGGTCCAAGAGAGAATGAAAAGGAGGCAACACTCAACAGGAAATCATGCTTACCTGCTCTCTTTCACAGTAGCTTAGTCCTGTAAGACCCAAGACCATCTCCTAAAAGGAAAGGATTAATTCATTTTCATAGGACCTGCCTTCATGACCCAACTACCTCTACTCGGTCTCACCACCCAACACCACCCAATCACAATCAGATTTCAGTGTGAGTTTTAGAGCAAGAATTTTCTCAAGCCATAGCCCATGCCACTAGAAAGTCATCTGGCCCTTAGAAGTTAAGGTCTGTTGTTTTGAATAACAAGTTTCAAGTGAAGCCATGCTCTATGTTTTTGAACAGTTGAAAGAAATATGAGTAAGTTAGAGTTTACAGAACAGTTCCACAAACCTCTGATTGACTTGATCTCCCCATAGAGTAGGCAGAGCCAATGATAGGAGTCTGGGAGGCTCTCCCTCACTTTGGGTTGGGAGTCTGTATTAAGGAGCTTACTCCCCCATCACCTGATCCCCAGCACAAGGCCCTTCCCCATCACAGATCTGGTCCACCACACTGAAACTTGGAAAGTCTAAGGCTATCTGAGACACCCCAGATCCAAGATGGCATGTCTTACTTAGAGTTTCTATTGTTGTGAAGAGACACCATGACCACAGAAACCCTTATAACGGAAACATTTAATTGGGTCTGGCTTATAGTTCAGAGGTTTAGTCCATTATTGTCACAGTGGGAAGCATGATGGTGTGCAGACAGACAAGGTACTGGAGAAGTAACTTAGAAGTCTACATCTGGATCCCCACACAGCAGAAAGAGAGAGAAAACGATACTGGGCCTGGCTTGAACATTTGAAACTGCAAAGCCCACCCTCATTTTTCAAGTTCCTTACAGTGGTGGGAGGTAGTTTGCCTGGTGCCTTAAGGAGATCAAAGTTGTGACCCCAGTAGCATAGGGTTCACTGTGCTCAGAGATGCAAGGTTCACTGTGCTCAGAGATGCATGCGTTTACTGAGCAATGACTCCCCACAGCAGAGCTGTCACAGAAGCTCATGAGACAGGTTTTTTTTGCTATATACAAGGAAAGCCACCAAATAGACCCTGGCTCAGATGAGGTGGATGGTGAGGACCAATGCATGAGGTTGTCCTCTAACCAGCTTGAGGCAGGACGAAGCGTGCATGGGAACATCAGCTCATTCCTGACTGGTGGTGGAACAAAGCTAGGATGCACCAGGTCTATCTAGCTCAGGAGTTCACACTGCACTCGGCTGAGTTCAGCATCACCCCTAGCCTCCTGCATCTACAAATTTTACATGCATGTTTATACTGGGCACTGGGATAAGCACCCATCCCCATCCCATAAGGTAGCAAAAGTCCTCAGTTAAATAAACACATTCTACCGTCAGTCCTTATGGTCTTTGTTTTAGAATGTAAGCATGGTTTAAGGAGAGGCTGAAAGAGTATAAGCCCTGCCTGACTTCTCAGGAGTGTGTTTCTAACGTTGGTCCTACCTCCCAGCCAGCCTGGGACTCCAAAAGCAGATATTTGACTTCTTTCAAGCCATAAGTATACCCTCTAGCCCTTCTGGATTCATTATTCATGCCAAACCTCAAAGAACACCTAGGTGCAAAATAATACAAGAACAATTTAATGAAACAGAAACATGGAAGACCTTTGGGATACTATTTTGAACTCGTATCAGAATAGAAAGAGGAAAATCAGTTGAAGGAACAGCAATGACTCTCCATATTTGCTTTCTCACATAAGCATGAATGATAATTGTATGTGACACAGAATAACTGTATCATCTCCCTCATTCTGTTCCCTGTGTCCCCTTTTGTCTCTACCTTACCATTGGCAGCCACTGATCTTTCTTCTGTCATATAATAGCTTTGCCACTCAGCTATCACAAAAAAGGGCTTCCATAGCATACTGCTTTTAACATGACACCTTTCAAAGCCAATATCATTTACATAGAAAACAATAGCAACAGCAACAAAATCCTCCACCCCTCTACTGGTGAGTAGTATAGCAGGTCCTGGATTTACCACACTTTGATAACCTTTTAGTTTCCCAAATGCCATCCCTCGAGGCTATCTCTGTGCCAGAGTGAAGATTCTCCCAGTCATCTTCTCTCTCCTATCAGCTCAAGGAAAGCAATCACTAAAACTAGAACATTAGTGGTGTTTGGTGCTCAGGGTCCTGACTTTCCTAATCCTAGCACAGGCTTCTCTTTCTTCTTCTTCACCGAGGAGTAGCATACTTTGGATGTCAGTCCCACCCTGTCACCCTTTGTCCACCCACTGTCCACTTTCCATGGTTTCAGCTATCCACACAAGGTCTAAAAGTACAGCATGGTGCAGTGAGATAGCTAGAGAAAGGGAGGAGACAGTCACATGACTTTCATTAGAGTATATTGTTGGATTGTCATGTTTTATTCTCAATTGTGTTTTAGTCTCTTACTACACCTAATTTATAAGTTAGGTGTTGTCCGGTATAGGAGTACATGGAGAGTGCAGGGCTGGATACTAACCACAGTTTCTGGAATCCCTAAGGAGCAGACTGTGTCCTTGAAAAGGAGGGGAGCCTGTGTGCACTGTTGTACTCATCCTTTTTATTGCTGGCCTTAAAATTCCATAATGATTTCCCATACTTATATGCACTTCCCCACCTTCTGGCTCTCATAATCTTAACAAAAGGACAATGTTTATCCAAATAATAGCAACAAGTGGCCTATGATTCACAGCCACAGTCATGTTAACTGACATATTTTAACAAGTCTTATTTTCTTTTTTTCCCAAGCTCCTGCTCTGCATTTAGCATCTGGTCAGACAAACCACATCAGTACTGCCCACTCCAAACCACACATCACTCTTGGGTAAATGAGCAATAGCTCAGAGAAATACAATAGCAGCGTTGGACAAATAGCTAAATTTAAGATAAATTTCAACCATCCCAATCCAGAGGTAGTAAACCATCCTGGCATCTCAGGCCCAGGGGCAATCAGAGCAAATGATTCTGGATCATTTTCCCAGAGGTACAGACAAATCTTCTAGGTGAATCCCAGCATATTTCAGTCCATAATGCAGGTAGAATAGTCTGATGTGACATGCCTGAGAATCACAAAATAGCACAGTCAGTCTTTTAGGGATGATTCTAACATCCTGTCCCAGTTTGTAAGCACCTCAGCTTGAGACTTAACCCTATTTTCCAGCCATCTCAACCCTCATTCAGTGAACCAGTTGCAAAGGCTACAGTGTGCTTTTATCACAAAGTGTCCAAAGCTGTGTGCAGCCCATTTATTCTTCCAAATGAGTTGTTAGAAGATGTGAGTGATTATGGAATCAAATTAACCCTTAATGGCCCACTGCATAATTACAAACCAAAACAAAAACAGCTATAAACATTAAATGCACCCACATATTGACAAGGAATGAGCAAAATAATTCTTCCAGATTCATCCTGGTTCATTGGTGCTATTATTAGGAATTAACCTTTTGGTACAGTATCAGTTTGTTGGATATGGGGAGGGCAGGCTCTACTGCTTGCCGAGTAACTGCATTTTAAAAGGTTTCTATCCCCAGGGATAACATTATTTACTTCCTGACTATTATGATCAGGCATCTTGGTAATAGTAAAATTCCATTTGACACAACTATTAAAGAAGACCAGAGATCAAGAGTTATCTCTTATAGCCAAAATGTGTGTGTGTGTGTGTGTGTGTGTGTGTGTGTGTGTGTGTGCAATCATGGTTCTACTACTAATTAGCCATGTAATCTTGGCCAAACTATTGAATGTCCAGGCATCAGCTTCTAGCCCTCTATAGAACTGTAGGGGTCTTTATGAGTTATTATGTATGAATTTCCAATCAAGTACTTAGCTCCTACTAACTAGATTCTTTTCCTGTTTCATCAGCTTTCATTCGGGCTTATCCAGAACTCACAAGATAACCAAGAACCACTAGATAAAAGTGTTTTTGTGTGTTATCCACGCCAATCCTGTGAATAAAGCTGGGGCTCCATCCAGGGGTCTAGAATAAAACCCTTAATGTGGGAAGAGACAATCACCACAGGTGAGATCCCAGCCAGTAGATTTGGTGGTAATAGTCTTCCATATCTTCTTGATATGGACACCCCAGGGCACTTTGAACCTCTTCCTTGTTGGTTCCCAATCCAGATCCAAAGAAGAGACTTTTTATTTTTTTTTAATCAGGCCAGCCAGATACCAAGTCATCACCACCGGCACTTAACATGATCTCTTGTACATTCTATTTTTTAATTAACCTTGGATCAGCAAAGCAATATCTGTTCTCTGAACACAGCTGTATTTTATGCAAGCAGTGACAAGCTAATTAAGTTAACTATTACAGCACCTATCTGTATAATGAAGCTACGGGTAGAGGAGTCCAGCTGCTTCTTCTTATAGCACATCCTGGTGATGATTAAAAAATAATTAATATTTCACCAAAGACAGGAACAAGAAGTTAATTAAAAGACAGAGCAACAGTCTTAATGAAACATCCTCACTTGTGTTCAGCATGATCCACAGCCAAATCCCTCCTCAGAATATAGATGAATGCCAATGAACAGGGCATCTTTCTTGAGAGCATTTAGAAAACACTAACATCTCCCATTAACCTCATGCTGTAAACATTTCAGAAGTCTCTTTCTGCCTTTTAACAAGATAAAGGGAACTTATGTTGAGTCGCTTGGCTGAAATAAATTTCTAATCTGGAGCAGTTGATGCCTTTGGCTTCAGCAACCAAACCATAGCTTTTCTTCTAATTAATTCCAGGTACATAGATAGATGGTCTTGATTATCAGAGAAATCTTACAGTGTCCTTTCTTATATACTTGAGTGTCCTGTTTGTCTTAGTCTATTTGGAATACTAGAACAAAATGCCAGAGATTGATGACTTGTAAACAATATTTTTCATAAAAGTCAGATCTAGAAGTCTAACATCAAAATGACAAATTTGGTGTCCCATGTGGGCTCATTTCCTGGTTCATGAGTTCTTTTATTTTTAAGTTTTTTTTTTTTACATGCCAACCACTGTTTCCCCTCCCTCCCCTCTTCCACCCCTCAGAGAAGGTAAGGTCTCCCATGGGCAATCAATACAGTCTGACATATGAAGTTGAGGCAGGAACAAGGCCCCCCTCCTCATATCAAGGCTGACAAGGTATCCCTCTGTAGAGAATGGGTTCCAAGACTCCAGTTCATGCACCAGGGATCAGTTCTGGTTCCACTGCCAGAGGCCCCACAAACTGCCCAAGCAACACAATTGTCATCCTTATTTAGAGGGCCTAGTTCAGGTTCCATGCAGGTTCCCCAGCTGTCAGTACAGAGTCAGTGAGCTCCCAATAGTTCAGTGACTGTCTTTGTAGGTTCCCCTTCATGATCTTGACCCCTTTGCTCATATAATCTCTTCAACTAGACTGGGCTGGCACTAGGCCCAGTGCTTAGCTCTGATCTCTGCATCTGCTTTCGTCAGTTGCTGGATGAAGGCTCTATGATGACAATTAGGGTGGACATCAATTTGATTATAAGGGAAGACCAATTTGGGCACCTCCTCCACTATTGTTTGATTCTTAGCTGGGGTCATCTGTGTGGGTTCTTGGATATTTCTCTAGCACCAGGTTTCTCTCTAACTCTACAATGGCTCTATATGTCAAGGTATCTATTTCATTGTTCTCCCTCTCTGTCCCTCCCCCAACTCAACCATTCCATCCCCCATGTTCTCTTACGCATTTACCCCTATGCTGCCGATTTACTCAGGAGATCTTCTCTATTTCCCCTTCCCAGGGGAATCCATAAATGTCCCTCTCAGGGTCCTCCTTGTTACCTAGCTACTCAGGGGTTTTGTGGGCTGTAGCCTGGTTACTTTTTGCTTTATGTCTAAAATCCACTTATGCGTGGATATGGACCTTGTCTTTCTGGGTCTCACCTCCCTTGGGGATTTTTATTTTTTGTTCCATCAATTTGCCTACAAATTTCAGGATGTCTTTTTTTTTTTTCTCTTCTGAGTAGTACTCCATTGTGTAAATGTACCAGATTTTCTTTTTAATATTATTCTGTCGAGGGGCAGTTAGATTGTTTCCAGGTTCTGCCTATTATGATTAATGCCACTATGAACATAGCATAACAAATGCCTTTTTGATACAGATGTGTATCCTTTGGATATATGCCCAACAGTAGTATTGGTGGATCACAAAGTAGATTGACTCCCAGTTTTCTGAGAAACCCTCATACTGATTTCCAAAGTTTATATTTCCACCAGCAATGGAGGAGTGTTCCTCTTGCTCCACAGCCCCTCCAGCCTAAGGTGCCATCAGTGGTTTTGATCTTAGCCATTCTGACAAGTATAAGGTGGTATCTCAAAGTTAATTTGATTTACATTTCCCTGATGGCTAAGGATGTTGAGCAATTCTTTAAGTGTCTTTCAGTCATTTTCATGGGTCCTTCTCATGAGGACATTGGTACCATCCATGAAGCCTCCATTCAGCTGCTGGTTCCATCATCCTGAAATAAGATTTCATAATAACTTTCCAAGAGCTAAAGCCAATCTAAAGTGTGACTTCATGATTATGAAGTAACAACAGCATAAAACATGATCAGAGTAAATTAGAATTTTATTTCAGTGCTAGCAATTGGACTCCCAATGTTTAACTGCTGGTCACTGACTTCCTCATAGAGAGAGTAGACAGTGTATGCATGGCTTGCTAGGATCCTAGAGGGCACACCTCTGCACAACAAGATGGTTTGTTTGAAGGCATATGAGAGAGCTAAAGCAGATGAGTCTAATGCTCATATAGCTGGAGAATGCCTGGTCTCTAAACCTGTTAGTTAAGAGCTTTCTGCTTGGAAACCCTTTTGTTAGAGAAATATTAGGAAGAGCCAAGTTCTGCCCTAGCTGAACTAGGAACTATGGACTATTCCCTTAATGCAATGGTTCTGAGTCCTTCTTTATCCCCTGCACAGTGACTGTGTCTCAAGGGAGGCACTGGCTTTCTGAGCTGCTTGCTCTCTCCTTGTCCACAAATTGAGGTAGGTGAACATACATCCTCACTAGAGACTCTTTTAAGTGTCTGCTCTACAGATGTGAAATACCCCTCGGAGAGCTTTTGAGAAAATGAAATAAGATTAAAGGGGTATTATTAAGCCTATTTCACAGGGGGGAAAAGCAAAACAGAAAACCACACTATTCATCCATCTTCCAGAACATTGTGAAAGTGAATTCCACATAAGCCTCACCTTTCAGATAACACCCAGGTATTGGGTCTTCTCACGGTTCGCTGGAGAAGTACAGCCCAACACCAGCATCCTCTAAGGAAGCCTCAAGTTCTGTTTCTATAAGTATCTCCTCCCTGGATAGGAGAAAGGAATACCATAGGGGGCCAGCAGAGTCCAGTCCTTCGCAGAGGAAAGCTGCCTGGTGGCTTCTGTTTGTTTTTGCTATGGCAGGATACTCCTGCACATCGGGCGATGGCCTATACTTAGGGCAACATCCATATGAAAAACAGTATGATGCAGTCCGTCCAGATGGGCCTTCCCACAGTTACAACCCCATGGCGCTCATCATTAGCACCTCATTTGGAACAGGCTCCAGAGTCTTCCTCGCAGGAAGCAATTACATACACATGCGCTTGCCTGGAAATTTTATCCTGGCTTTGAGTTTGTCGGGGCACTAGCAAAACCTGGCGGAAAGGGGTTTCTCGCTCATTTATTTGGAATGGGGGATTTGAGTGTTGGTGTCACGTGAAAGGTGAAGACATTTTGGAAAGGGCTTTGGTGCCTGAGGAGGGATGGATGGGCCACAGGGAGGAGATCAGGCTGTTTAGTGGGGGGAGCCTGGACATCTACCATGGGACTGACAGAACTTTGGGGCTGGGATGTGAACCTGTACATCATTCCTCTAAATTATTCCACAGCCTCAGAGTGCCAGGCAGGCCTGCATCTGTGTGCCAGGGGAGAGGGTTCAGGCAGGCAAGACTCTTCCTGAAGCCTGGAGCTAGTGTCCCATGTAAGCATCCTTTAAGGTCAAAGGGCAGCTGAGGACCTTCACTTCCTCAGTGAGAATGAAGCTTCTGATTTTGTGGAGTTGGAATAAACGAGAGTGGGGACAGGTGTTGAATGTCTGTGAGATGGACTTTAGAACAGTGTCCTGAATTCAGGTCACTTGATCAAGGCGAACCTGCTACATAGAATCAGTATCAGTCACCAGCTCTGGGCCTCAGGGTTCCCAGATGTAACACTGGATCATGCTAAGAGCTATTTGTCTGTGTGCAGAATGAATAAAACTATGTCAATGAGAATGATTCATACACAAATGGGTTTTCTAGAAAGTTCTGTGTGCTGTGACCACTGAGACCTGTGGACAAGGGAGGGGGGCAGCGGAGAGATGTCCCCCAGTCCTGATTTCCCCAGCATGAGATTTTTTTTTTCTGCCTGATCCTGTTCTCTGGAGAACAAATTCAGTCATCTTGACTGAAACTGAGAGAGAGCTCTGTGTGTGTGTGTGTGTGTGTGTGTGAGAGAGAGAGAGAGAGAGAGAGAGAGAGAGAGAGAGAGAGAGAGAGAGAGAAAGAGCAGTCACGGTTGTGTTTCCACAGCAATGCTACTAGTGCAGTGTCCCACTCAGAGGAGCAGGGCCTATGCCTCAGGAGGGCAGTCTGGCAGCTGATACCACAGCACATGCCAGTAGCAAGGTTGATACAGTGATTCTTTGGGGCTGGAGAGATGGCTCAGTGGCTAAGAGCACTTGTTAGTCTCACAAAGGACCCAGGTTTGGTTCTAACACCCAAATCAAGTATCTCATGCTTCCAGCAACTCTAGATTCAGAGCACCCAGTGTCCTCTCTGGCCTCTTTTGACACTTGAACTCACATTCACAGAAACATACATATACACATAATTTAAAAAATTTTAAAGGAAAAAAAATGCTTTTCACACTTGACCATGCAGCAGTATTCATATCTGGAGGTTTAACCAAGGACAAAACTCAGAAATGGGACACTTGCCTAGCATGTGTGAGGTTTGGGATCCACATGAGTACTCTTGTGTCCACCCCCAGAGTGGCTGTTTCTGTTATTCTGAAGTGGGACCCTAGTTGAACAAGTTCCGAGGAGATGTGTCTGCTGAGGGTCTAGAGGTCTCCATCCCAGAACCATAGCACTGAAACATGAACAAGCATTGGAAGCCTGGGGCTCTGGGGTCACACCCCTCCTCAGCTTTTGTTCTGCTTCTGCAATGGGGGGGAGAGGAGATGAACTGAGCCTGTGATTGTGCAGTCAACACAGAGCAAGTGTGTCACTGCTGGCCCATACTTGCCCTGATGGAGGACAGGTTGTAGCAGAAGGCAGGAGTGGATGCTCATCCCAGCTGGAGGAGAGTGCTCCTGGGGAGAAGTTAGATTTGACTAGAATCCAGAGGAATTGAGGTGATGGTATACAAAAGCTTTGAAGCCCTTGAGGGACAGAGCAGAGTATCTTGAAACGTAGTTAAGTACCTATGCTTTGATTGATCTTGGCCATTTCGAACCTCTACACATAAATGACAGTATACAGCCAAAAAGAATTATGTCCTTTCCTCCTGTATTCTATATAAAAACCTGTACATGACATCAGGATGGAGTTTATATTTGAAACAAAGTCTCAAGAATAGTTGTCTCATATCAAAGCCTCTCCCTCTCTCTCTCTTGCTCGCTCGCTCCGTGTGTGTGTGTGTGTGTGTGTGTGTGTGTGTGTGTGTGTGTGTGTGTGTGCATGCCCCCACTTTAAAAAAACAAGTTACTTTGTGTTTCTCTAGTGGGTTCCTTGAGATCCATCCATTCCTCATTGTTACCATTCAACACTTCACTCACTGGCAGTTTGAAAATGTTGATGTAAAATGTGGCAGACATTTCCTGAACACACCAAAAATTTGAAAACCAACTCCCAGGAGAGTCATTGCAAATCACTCAATATACTCGACCACAACAGCATGCAGGCGCTGTGTTCACGCCACATCTCAGTGGTTACGCTTGCTTCCCTTCTTTGTAGACACTTGCCTGGATGCTGAAGCCACAGAATGTGGGGCTGTTTGACACGTGGCAGCTCCAGCTCAGTCTGGGAGGGGAAGGGTGAGAGTGTCAGGTTCACCAGAAAAGGAATTGAACTTGGTTGCATAAATCCTGGGTGTCTAGAGGCAGACAACTTAGTACAGCCTCTTGGAGAGGAAGAAGTGCTGATTCTTTGCCCTGGAAGCTGTAAGTCTCACACCCAGACTGGATTACAAACACTTAGAGGGGGAAGGAGCAATAGAACATAAGTAATCTTGTGTTCTGCCAGCCCTGTAGCCCACTTGGCAGATCTCTGTACAGAGCTGGTGAGGTGGGTTTGGTTCTCTTTCAGAAGCACACCAGGGTTTCTCAAATGATACTGCACAAAATTTTCTCCCATTTCAAAATTCAATATTGCCTCTGTTTCTTGGAGACCACAAAGCAGATGTCTCCATGAAGCTTGTCCAAGTCCTTCTTGGTTCCAAACTTTCCTGTTTACTGTCTCCAACCCCTACTCTGTGTGTGTGTGTGTGTGTGTGTGTGTGTGTGTGTGTGTGTGTGTGTGTTAGAGCATGCCCATGTTCTGCCTGCTTTCTTATTCCTGTTCTTGCCTACAAACCATAAACTCAGTACATAAGGTATAAAGTAAAAACCCCAGCATGTAAGTAAAGCACTTGGGGCTCCTAAGAATACATAGGGTCAGAGCTAGTGTCTGAGTTGAGACCCAGGCTTCTGTATCTGTGTAACTCATAGAGATGCTAATATTGTTGATCTTTGAGGAACTCTCAGGAAAGTCACTGGAACCATGTCAGAAGTGCCTGCCTGCCTGCCTGCCTGCCTGCCTGCCTGCCTGCCTACCTGCTGTGCTGCATCATCCATGGGAACATATGGAGGACCTGTCAAAGACCATGGTACTCTCATTCAGGCATAACACAAATGGGGATGAGTTGAAATGTCCCTGCCTATTGTGTGAATTACTGTGAAGGACCCTATTTCCTGCATTTTGTGATTATACTGTGAGTTAAAGGGAATTATGTGAACCCACAGCTCTCATTGACCTTAGACTCAAAAGACACATTTGTTATGCCCAGCTGTTCCCATCCCTGGTGATGTTTATTGAATGGGCAATTAAACAATTTTGAAAGTTGGAAAGGGACAATAATAACTGCCCCCACTGACCATAGCATGGCTGTTTTAAAGACAAAACTAGAGACATTCCAACGTACTTTTCTCCTCTGGACTCAGTAAATTACCAGTGTATATGGGGCACAAAATAACTATTTTTAAAGGGGGAAAAGGCTTTTCTTCCCGCAGTCACATAAACCAACATTTTGTCTTGCCTTGCACTTTAAGACACAGATTAGTGTCCTGATCCTGCTGCTTCTAGAACCAGAGAAGGCCTGGAATTAGAAAAACAGAATTTGCAGGGTTGATAAAGTGATTACAACCCTGGGCCATTTTTTCAATAGAGTGTCAGGGCGACTTACAATTGTCCGCTTGCCTCCACCTCAGCAAACTCCCTAGCTGGACCATCTCCAGAGAAACCTTGCTATGCCTTTGAGGGAATAACTGTCTGTAGCCCCACCTACACATCCTTGGGGTCCTCTTTGCTTGGGAAAAAAGATGGTGCATTGTCAGATACCCTCAAAAAGATCAGAGAGGAGAGCCTGAAAGGGTTCATTTTTGGAATCTGTCCTCAGAGAATGAAGCCCAGCTGAAAGAGACTCACTGTGCATATAAGCACCCTGACTGAGTGTTTGCCCAGTATGTATCATGTTAGACAACTGATGATCCTGGGCTTGTGTGTGTTCTATGATTAGAGAAATGTGATTTTCATTATATAGTAAGGTGTTGGTTGTTATTACGCAGGCGCAGGGCATAGACTGCACATGTTCTTCCCAGTGACACAGTCCCCGTTCTTCTTTCACTGTGGTGACAGGAGTCTCAAGAGCCCTGAGCATTTCCTCCTCAGCCCCCTGTGTTGCTTTTGATTGGCTCAACTTCAGTGAGAAATTGGATTCCTAGAGAGCAAGGCCATGTAAACAGAATCCTGCCCTCACTCCCACCCCCAGATCATTAACCCTTTCCTGGGCAGGCAACAGTCACATCAACTTAAATCAGATGGGAGAGCCAGACTTTACAAGAGGGAAGAAACATCTTTACACAGCCCACATGGAGGACAAGCAAGTGGGTATTTTATGCATGCATCCTGTGCTTCAGGAAGCCCGTGAGCAGTAGTGTATGATGCTGGGTTGGAGTGTGGAGACTCAGACATCCCCAGGGATGGAACAGTCCTCCAATAGTCTTGGGTAAAGTTGACCTTCTTAAACAATCCTAGCAACCTTTGAGGCCAGGATGTTTCAGGTTACCCAGGGTCAGCCACAAATCAAAACTATGGTTGATAATATCAGTTGAATCATTCTGCAAGGATTTATTGTGTGTATTTAGGGTAGAAGGGTCAATGAGCTTCAGAGAAGGCTCAGTCTTGGAATTTTAGGACAAGGTCAGAAAACGTTACCTTCTCCAGCTGAGGCTAATAAGGACTAACATAGAATTGGAGCCAGCATTCAAGTGTAGAGCTAATTCGCTTTATAGGATATGTTATAAATGAAACCTGAGTGTTCCCTGAATCTCCATCTAACTGGACATATAGAGAAAAATCTAGAGGATAGAAGGTAGCTATTATTGAAAGAATGTGGGGAAGAGAGGTGGCATGGTGCCCCTGCACATGTGTTTCTTAGAGAAACTTCTTGAACCCAAGGAGTATCATTGAGTTAGTCATCCCACTTTGAAGGAAGTATCTAAAAGCATTCTATGCCCTTTGATCAGTTATGGACTCAATAAGCAAACTTCCTGTACTTTCCTGACAACATATACTCAGCTAAAATAGTTTCTATGGTGAAGTAGTAGGTTAATTGCCAATAGGTGCCAGAACATGAAGAATGGATTCCTACTACAGACAACACCCACCTTACAATGATGCTTCAGCTCAGCAGTTTGCTTTTCACTGTGAATAGAAAATTCAAAAGGTTTCCAAAGATGGTCAACACTTTATTGGAAAATGGACTTTCTCTTGGATGACTTTGCCCAGCTGTAAGCTGATGTAAGTACTTTAAACACCTTCAAGTTAGGTAAGGCTGAGCTAGGATGTTAAGTAGCCATGATAGGTGTAACTTGCTGCAATCCCATCACAAAGTGTCTGTGGTTGGATCCAAATGTTCTCGATAGAGTTGTGAAAAGTGAGTACTGAGCCCATGTGAGCCATACTAAGAATCACCCATTCATTCATAATACTGCATCAGTTTACAACAATGATGCCTTTACACTAGATACCACAGCAGAAGCCCAACACTTCATAATGTGGCTGCTCTTAAAGTGTTTCTGTTCTTTTAAGGAACATTTTTCAAACACTGAATTGTGGCGAATAACTTGTTCTGGCAAGTTATCTAAAGGGACATGTTATCAGACTGTTGAAGCAAACCCCAAAGAATTAACATTTCCCCCAGGAATCCCATACTGCTTGAAGGAGAAAACAGTTGATAGCCAAAGGAAGAACTTGCCTCTGAGAAAAAGATTTCATGCAATTTTGGCAGCTTGCTAGACCCCCATTAAGGGAGGTTAGAGCCAATTGGTAGGTGGAACCACACCTTGACTGCTTACTAATACACTTGCTCAATGCTTCTTTAAAAAAAAAAAGATTTATTTTTCTTTTATGTGTGTTAGTGTTTTGAATGCATGTACCTATGTGTAACAATTATGTGCCCAGGGACCATAGAGGTCAGAACAGGGCATCAGATCTCCTAGGCCTGGAGTAATAGACAGTTGTGGGCCTCCATGTAGGCACTGAGAACTAAACCCTCTGCAGGAGCAGCAAGTGCTCTTATCTACTGAACCACCTCTCTAGACCCTCACTCTTGCCTTCTTCTCTTTAAGCTCAAATGTCATGTCAGAATCTCATGTCCGATGTACACTGGATGCCTTTCTTGCTCTTCCCATGTGACCATGTTGAGTGAATCCTCTCTGTGTTTCACTATCTTAGACAGGTGTGTTAAAAACAGGTGGCTGGGGTTGGCTGGTTAAAGCTGCCAGGTGCACAGGCCCGATCACTAAAATCTCTGGTAACAATAGTTATGAAATCAGTTTCATGGGTTACAGTGTTTTAAAAGCAAGATTAGTAGGAAAAAAAAATAGAACAAACCTAGAATTTCACTCATATACTGTGTTGGTTTTATATCAACAACATCTGGTTATTCAAGTCTCAAATCAAAATAGATGTCCATCAATGCAGTTCAATTCTGACACTCACTCAAGAGACCCCAAGGTTAAGAGCTCAGCACCACAAGGCACCCCTACTTCCCATGCAAACAGCAATCAGCCTGCAAGCCACATACCTCTACCCAGCAGACTACAAGTTCAAGGGGGCCCCATGACTCCTGCTGAGATTTAATCATTTGCTAGAAAGTTGCATAGGATTCAAAAAAGCTCTGATATTATAAGAATAGAAATAACCAGACAGGGGAAGTACCCAGGTCAAGTCTGCAAGGATCTGGTACTCCAAAGCCTCAGTCCTGATAAGAGTTGGGATCACTCACCTTTCTAGGCAATAGTGTGTGTCCTAGTGTGCCTCCTATTTCTGTGGTAAACACCATGGCCAAAAATACCTTGGGGAAGAAAGGTTACATTTCCTGTCACAATCTATTACTGTAGAAAATCAGCGCAGGAACTCATCATGTAGATAGCAGGAAAGAATGCTGATTACTGACTTGCACTTTGTGGCTTGCTCAGTCTGGTTTCTTATACAACCTAAGACCACCTGGCCAGTAATGTCAGTACTCACAGTAGGCTGGGCACACCCACATCAATCATTAGTCAAGACTACCCCCACCCACGCCTTGCAGAAAAGCCACAAGCCAATCTGATGGAGGAATTTTCTCTATTAGGTTCCCTCCTACCAGATATGACTAGGTTTGGATCAAGTTCAATAAAACTAACCATCACCCTGTGTTTATGTGTTTAGAAAATCTGAAGTGTGCACTCCTCACCCTTTTTCAATCTTCTTTTACATTTTTCTAATAGCAGTTTCATTGTGCATGTATGCTGGACTGAATCATAAACCGAAGTGACTGCCGTCGGTCTTTGGTCTCTTTCCAGAAGCTGGAGACTGAGGAGTTGTAAGTTTCAACTTTAATCACTGGCAACCGGTCCTCATCCTGATGGTATCCACTCCCCTCCTGCCATGAGCCACCTCATTAGCATACAGGAGACAAGAGACAGGAAATTCCATGGGTTTTAGGAGTTTAGTGCCAGGTATTAGGAACAAAGAACCAATACCCTTTTTATTGTACCTCAGTTGCAGAAAGTAAAGATTGCAGTTATTTTGTTGAAGTTTCGCTCTCAACTAATTGTTCACATATGTGTGTGTGTGTGTGTGTGTGTCTTCTCACCAGATCACCATAGGAAAGATATTTCTTCCTATGGATTGTGGTGGGAATATTTGGAAAACACAGGCAGACATGCCTGCCTCCCAGACTTAGCTGTAAATGCTGATTTATTTGCTGTGCCAGCAGGGCCGAAGGTTGACATTTCTCTGATCTAGCTCTGAGATCAGGATCTCTGATTTCTCCAGCTCTGGCTACAGTGTGCTGGTCCGATTCACATAAGAAGTCCTATGTTCTGTAATCTTCTAAGTTTGAGAAATGTCTTTCTGACAAAGCATTCTACATGGATGATTGCTGTCGGTGTCCACAGGTTTTAGAAAACATGGCAGGAGACCACAGAAAGGCCACAAAGGAGATGGCATTGGCAAGCTTCTTGGGAGAAGGCACACTGGACACAAGAACTCAGCTGAGACAAAACTACTGTGCTCTGCCTTTTCTCTTCCTGTTAGCGTGCTCACTGGAGCTCAGACCTGTGTGTGAACTAACTCATCGTGATATAAATCTGAGTTCTCTCCCACAGTTCCTGTGGGTAGCATTGAGGTGATAGCACCCTGAAGATCAGAGAAATGGCAAATCATTAGGTCACAGGTACTCTATACTTATGGACAGAGGAATATCATCTCTGGGAAGTGGGTCACGTCTACTTGGAGTGGATCAGCTCTGTAAGTGCTTCTTGTTACAAAAGAAAGAAAACTGAAATTGGCCTCTTCCCAATCTCTCCTGCTTCCTGTCTTATCATATAACCTCTCTCCTCACACGTCTCATTGTTGTATTGCTATCAGCTGGGAAGTTGTTGGCACTTCGTACTTGAACCCAGACTTACAAGCTGAGGTGTTTTGTTATAGCTACACAAAACAGAGCAAATATTGAGATCAGGTTGTGCCTTGTCCTATGTTACTTATGCAAAAACAAATAAATATGTAAGAGTGGTTTTCTAATGTGCTTTGTTCTCAGAGACTCCATTTTGGGGGACTGTACACCTGGGCAGGTATGTGAAGAACACAACTGCCCAGTCCCAGCCTTGCAGCACAGACTGATAAGTGGCTCATTCCTGGGACAGAAAGGAGCCACCCATATAACTATAACAGGGTGACTTGAGACTGTAGGAGTTTTACCAGACTAAGAACTGCCACAGCCTGTGCCCCAATAAGCCAGGTCAGCCATTCATCCTTCATAAACCATTAAAAGAGTAAGTTAATAGTGAAATGCAAACAGGAGATTTTTATTAGAGAAGATTTATTCAATGTGGCACATCAATGAGAGAGACAAAGAGATCAATGACTACGCTAGGTCTGTCTTTGGTACCTAACATGGGGGCTGCAGGGTTTAAATTAAATGTAAGAGACATTCATGAATAAACAGTCAGCCAAACTATGGTTGCATGCATACAGCCCCTCACCGTTCATCCAACATTGTCTTAGCTCCAAGTGTGTCCATAAGGTTGTCTCACAACTTGTAAATCTTTCTTCAGGACATGCATTCCTCCTCTGGCAAAGAGTTCTGTCTCTGGCTGGCCCTTGGGCTTTAAGCCTTTTCTTTTCCCAGCCAAAGCTTCCCAGGGTAATTCTGATTTCTTGAAGTTGGTGGTTTTTATCATCTGATAGCCAAGGAGAGGGTCACTCGTATTTCATTAAAATATAGTGATTTTTTTTTCAAGACAGGCTGGTTATGGGGTCCCTAAGCATACTAAAATCGTATGGGGGAGCCAGGCCTAGATATTTAGCAGACACACCAGATAAGGGAAGGCAGAACTCCCTCACCTGGACTCCATAAAGAGGTGGGCACATAGCATTACATTGGGGATGGCTCCCACTCACCTGTCATCTGACCACCCAGTGTGTGCTTCAACCTAGATTGTTGCCCCAGCTATTGTTGGTGTGGCTACTCAACTGTCATCTTCCTATTCTCTTGCCTACCCGTCTGGCCGTGGCCTTTCACCTTTGCAGCTGGACTCAGCTCTAGGTCTCTCTTATCTGAGAAGCACAGAAGCCTTACTGCAGCAACAATGTCTTCCTACAATTGATTTGTGTTTGTTATCTTATCAATTGACTATTTACATTTCTATCAGCCTCCCTCCAAAACCTTTTGAATTCTGCTGTGGCCACCTAGCTTTTGTAGCCTTTCTGAGGCTACATATATAGAGAGATCTAGATCAATGGATTTTATAGGGTGGCATGTAATGTGGGATCTGAGAGTTATTGGTGGTTAAGACTGGAATAAAAGAACCTGTGTTCACCTTGGCCAGGGCTGTGAAGGAAAACAGGAATATCTGGCAAAGGCTGTCATTGAAACCACCACATCTTATAAATTTATTGTTATTCCATAAATCTAATTATCACCTGAAAACTCAGTTTATCCAACTAGTGTAACGAGCATATCTTTAGCTGTAAACTTGTAGTAAGCTACTGAAGGTGAGTTATGCCATCTCACAAAAGTATTCCTAAGTGCTAAAACTATCTTGAGTAAAACTAGCCTCTGGACTAGTCCTAAATTCCTATACAATGTGACCCTGAGCTATAGGTTAACTACTTGACCATTTAACTGCTATTTCTCTGCTTCTGTAAACAGTGCTTGCTTTCTATATGTCACAAATGAGTATTTTGACCTTAAGAACTCAGGCAAACTAGAGGTGCGGTTTGCTTTCCACTAATCTGCTTGGGACAGTCTCACTGGTCATTAATAAAGATTCCATTCAACTTAATCAAGCCTCTCGGGACTTTTCCCCCCCTTCAGGTATCTGTGGCATTTTTTAATGTAATTGGCCTCCATAAACTCATAGGGAATGGCATCATTGGGAAGTGTTGTCTAGTTGAAGTTGGTGTGGCCTTGGTGAAGTAAGTGTGTCACTGTGTGGGCAGGTTTTGAGATCTCTTGCTCATGTTTTCACACAGTGTGACACACAGTCCTTCCTATTGCCTATAAGATGTCGGATTTTCAGCTACTTCCTCCTGACCACATCTGTCTGTACACAGCCATGGTCCCCGCCATGATGATAAAGTACTGAACTTCTGAAACTATAAACAAGCCACCACAATTAAATGTTTTTAAGAGTAGCAGTAGTCCTGATGTCTCTTCACAGCAACAGAAATCCTAACTAAGACAGTACCCCATAAAAAATGTACACCTCTATATTGTTTCAGAGAAAACTGTCCCAAGGAGACATTTTGATACCCAGGGATGTGGGGCATATTGGAGGCTGAGATGAGACCAGGACAACAGAATTGTTCATGCCTATCAAAGCATTTGAAAAGTGATACTCATTTCTTTGAGGGAAACAATTGCATTGATCCTGTGAAAGGAAGATGATGAGTCCCATTGGAGTCCTTGAAAAGACTGAGATGGGAATCATAAGCCAATTGCAGATGAGGTACAGGTGAGGAAGAAAGGAAGGTGGGAGGGGGAGGGAACGTTTCAGCTGCAATGTGACTACAAATGAGGGCTCAGGTGAGCCAACAGGGAGTCTGCAGCTGGGGTTCAGACACACCCAGTTGAGAAGAGGACTGGGCCTTTGTGCTCCCATCTCATTAGGATAGGTTATCTGTTGACTAGGATTTGAGCCTTCAAAGGGCCTGGAGAAGAGTACATGCAACGGCCTTGTACCCACAGTCCTCTTTGAGGGTATATCTTCAATGTCACTCAGGCACCCCTCTGTACATTTCCACCACTGCCCACATGCCAAGCTGGGGACGAAGCCTTTACTGCATGAGCCCCTTAAGGGACATTCAGAGCCAAACTGCGGCAGGAAGCAGGGTTATTCCAACAAGACATCCGTACAGATTCATCTCGGTATGAACTCCCATTTCCAGTGATAACCTTTTTCTCTTCCTTGCCAAAGAAGGGCATTTCTCATGAGAAATGTGTGTTTTGCCTGTGGGAGGAAAAGGGTGAGAGACTCCTGTCACTTCTCAGGTGCCCTTTCTTCAAAATGATCAAGATGTCTCACTCACAGGCAGATGTAGGATTGACATTTTCTGGTTCCTTCAAAATAGATAAGGGAACTATCCATCTTGTCCCAAGGAGAAGGCTAGGAACATGTGGAGGTGTGTCTCTCCAGTCAGTGTGCTATGGGCAGTGATGGCAGAAAGGATGCCCCCATTAGCCTCCTTAGCTGGGGTCCTTGCTCTAATATATCAGCTGTGCCATCACAGAAAGTTCCTTACACTTTCATGTCTCTGTTTTCTGGGCTGTGAAACAAGAATGAAAATGACATCCACTATACAACTGGTGTGAGCCATCAGCAAGGTAAGGGTCTGTCAAGAGCCTGGGAAGGGGCAGAATCCCTATCAGCTAGTATGATTTTTATTTGAACAGGAAGAAAGCCTCTGTGGCTTGCGGGATGAGGAAATAGAGAAGCAGGTGTGAGTGAAATAAGTCCTTTGACAGAGTTCTGCTGGAGAAAGCCCAGCCATGGCCTTGAAAGTCCTTCCTGTGCTGTGGTGGGAGAGAGGTGGACCTCACACAAGATGATCATGTCCCCCTCTCCAGTGCCCATAAACTGGGCTCCTTATGGGTTCCACATGGTAGACAGATGTGTTTAGTGAAGTATCCTGATATGAAGACTGACGTACTCCATTTGTGCTTCCATAAAAGAGTACCCGTGACTAGGAGAGAGAGAGAGAGAGAGAGAGAGAGAGAGAGAGAGAGAGAGAGAGAGAGAGAGAGAGAGACTGGCCAGGCCTGGCATCTCACCACTAGCACCCTAGAGGCTGGGGCAATAAGATTGTAAGAAGTTTGAGACCCTTCTCAGCTATATAGTAAGTTAAAGCCAGGCTTTATAGTGAGACCCTCCCTGTAGCAAAATGTAATAATTGTTTTATTTTTCACAGTACTAGGGGCTAAAAAAATTCTGATATCAGTGACCTTTCTGATAGAGAACAAGAATTCTTCTTGCATCATGCCACTGTGGAAAGCAGAATGTTAAGAGGCCGTGAGATTTAGTTAAGAGAACCAAATTTATCCTTTTGTAAGGAACTCACTCTTGGGATGACAGTATTGATCCACTAGGGAAGGTGAAGATGGGCCTGTACCTTTCCAGCTTCCATGGCAGAAACAGATGGGGAGACAGGACTCCTCTTGGCTCTTGGGTGGATGGAACCTCTTTTGGCTGCAGCTTTCTGTACTACTGTGACAGTTTGAATTTGCCTGCTCTTGGCTGATGGTGTTTCCACAGAGTCAAGGTGACCTGTTCAGCAAAAAGCTTCACATTCATTTTTGGAGACCAGAACAGCAGGTGTCAAAGACCACTCTGATTTCACCTTTAAAAATCCCAGTACATGTCTGTCTGATTTCAGACATGCCTACAATTGAAAAGTTTCCTCTAGACATCCTACAGTCAAACTTCAGAGCATCACAAAAGGCACAAAGAGAGACATTGATCATGATTCTTAGCATCAGCCACCACTGAGGAGCCCCCCTTCTGCCTCCCAAAGAGTCTAGTGTAGTCACAAGGAGTGAGATCACTGCACTCAGCTCCTCCTGACCTCTACATGCCAGC
Source organism: Sigmodon hispidus (assembly GCA_004025045.1). Lineage (NCBI taxonomy): Eukaryota > Metazoa > Chordata > Mammalia > Rodentia > Cricetidae > Sigmodon > Sigmodon hispidus. The sequence goes on from PVIH01007820.1 coordinate 24,535, forward strand.
TTGGTTTTGTTGCTTTGGTTTGTTTTGATTTGTTTTTGAGCTTTAAAGTGGCAAATCATTGTTAAGCATCCAAAACAAAAAGCTGTCAACAGAATCTTGAAGCTATGACTGGCAAGACAAAGACAGGATTGGGGTCATCATAGCACAATGATGCCCCCCACACACACACTTACCTATCCTTGAAAACAAGGCAGCCAACACCAAGTCCATAGCACAAGCTAAAGGTCTAAGGTTCATTCTTATTTTCCACCTGCTGGTGCCTCGCAGCACTTGGCTGCCCCGCCATCTTCATCATCACCCAGGAATCTGCTAGAGAGGAAACTTCTTCTTGAGCTGTACCCCAAGCCCCCTGAGAGTCTGGGATGAAGGGACAGAGGCAGTGACGTCATCAAGGTGGCATGCTGAGCTTCATAGCATTTATGTTCACAATGCGAGGCCAAATTAAGGACAGAGTGGAAGGAAGCTGGAAAGCAAAGAGCACAGGACCCATCTTCCCATGAGAAAAACCCACACAAACACTCCAGTAGCTGGAAGTCTCTGAAGGCCCAACGTTGGATTCACACATATCATTTTTTTTGGCTCACAGTGTCATACTTTTTTTTTTGAAATTGCATTTAAAAATATAGATTCTCAGTTTCTCCTACAAGTGATCTCATGACAGGGCACTTCCTGAGAATACATTTCACATGAAAACAATCACTAGAACTGGGAATTTCTTGTTATAATGGAGCAAGGGACTCTCTCACTCAGGGCACCTACCTTGTCTCTTTGTGTGGTACCCATAATCAGCAATCACCTAGGGGGTGGGGGAGGCAAGTGAGATAAAGGTTTCTCTTTATTTTGTTTTTAGAATTAGAGAGGATCTAGTGTGACTCAGGTTGGCCTAGAACTACCTAGCCAAGGCTGACCTTGAATTCTTCATCTTCTGGCTTCCCATTCCCAAGTGCACAGACCACAAGGGTACACCAGCGATTTTGACAATTGTATTCTCACCACAACAAAAGGAAATATGAGAACAACATGTCTGCATGCTGGGTTCTAACATTTTCCTTCTACATCCTAGTTCTATTGTTCACACCCAAGGCTGTGTGCACCTAAGATTATAGTGACTCTGTTCTGGGGTTCATCTCTCTCCACATTTAGTTTGTAAAGTCCACAAGACCAGAGATGAAGATGATCTTAGTATTGATCGCTTTGTCTGAGAACCTGGTTCTTCACAAGGACCCAATAAACATAAGATAGGCAGGCAGGCAGGCAGGAAGGAGGATGGCTAATACAGCATCCCTACTCTCCGATCTGGACCATGAAGGCCTCTGGGTTCCCTCTCAACTCAACACTGTAAACAACTATCCTACATCAGTCATCCTTAAATTCAACCCGTAATGGTCCAGAGGAGATAGAGAAGCCCTTGGTTTCTGCCAGGGACCAACCTTAGGAGAACAGAGTGAAAGAAGAGGCTGATGTTGGCCTTCAGAGTACAGGGTCTCCCGAAGCTCCATGTGGAGCTGTCACCAGGGAAGCTCCTGGAAACAAAGCCCAAGCTGGTAGAAACTCTTCCCTGGGCTGCTCAGGGGCAAACCAACTGGACTTAGCCAGTAGTTACCTTCCTCAGGAATCTTAGCTCTCAGCAAACATGGGTGCGCATTGCCACCCAGTGGTCATTGATGGTAACGGAACAAGGTTAAAGAAATGCTGACACCCACAATGTCCAGGGAATGGATGCGTGGGAAGATAACAACTGGAATTATTTTATTTAGCTTTTTGTCAGATAACCAAAACACACATTCATATTATTGTGTATAAAGTAGTGTGGGAAACTCAGTGCAGAAACAGGAGATTTGAAATCTTTAAAGATGCTACCATGTACTACTGGCCAAGAAAGAAGGGCCAGCTTAGGAATTCAGTTCAGACCCCTGGGATCCTATCCAGATGTTTGACCAGCTGGTCACAGAAGTCCCCTCCAGTCAATTACTTTTCTTGATGTTTCTAATCAACAGCGTTATATATGTGACTCTGTGCGCTTTTACATTTAATATTAGCTCATAACTCAGGAGCCTAAACCAGATGTTTTGGGTGAGAAAGAAATTGATGACTTATCAGGAGATTGAACCCAGGCCACTGGCTGCTCTCCAGGCATTTTGCCAACTAAGCTGCAAAGCAGAGTGGTTGCTACCCACTCTCTGCAGTTACGGAGGGAGGGGTGAGAGAGAGGGGCAGAAGACCATTGTACTGCTGCATGTAAGGAAACCTATAAGGTGGAAAACATGCACTCTTTTAAGTCAGTAATGGTCAGGATTTTCAATAGTTTTGGATGTGCCCTCCTCTGTTTATGATTTTATGGAAGAGGAGACACTGAACTGACTGTCACAGACAAAGTAGCTCATGCCTTAAAGATGCTGACTTAGAGACTGGAGAAAGTCCCAGTGGCTAACGTGTAACCATGTAATGGGATTCTACATGAGGACCTGTATTCAGATCTTCAGCATATACATAAAAGCTGGGCACACCAATGCAAATTTCTGTAACTCCAGCACTAGGAGCCAGAGGGAAGGGAAGGCAAGGGCAGCAGGTCCCAGGGGTCCACCAGCCAGCTAGTCTAGCCAAAATAGCAAGGTTTAGGCTCAGTAGCAGGTCCTGTTGCAAAAATAATAAAGTAGAAAAAGTGTTTGATTAAAAAAAAAATCCCAACATCAACCACTGGCTGCCACATGCACCTACACACTTGCACATGTACACACATGCACACACACACACACACACACACACACACACAGACACACACACAAAGACACTGCCTTGATCCAGGCATGACCACACCCGTGAGCCCTAGTACCTTGGATGTTGAGACAGGAGGAACACCCTAAGACAGAGGCCAGACGGGGCTCCATAGTAAATTCAAGTCCAGCCCAGGGTGGCCTCCAGACCCATGAGACAGTCTCAAACAAACAAGCCAAACACACACACACACTGTCAGTTCCTCTGTCTAACCTGAGGATTGAAGCCTACCCTCTGCAGGAGTGAGACACCACAGAGCAGAGAGAAGAGAAGCCTTCGGGGTTTTGCTTTCTGAAGGAATTTCTGTCCTCTTGTGTTCTTCTAGAAAACACACCAATCCTTAGAGCCTAGAACAGAAATTGGTTGGGTCCTGTGGTGCTTAGAATCTTTGTGGTGATACATTACATATTTAATAAAACCTGAAGTATCCAGAGATCAACACCCAGTCAAAAACTAGGCAGAAATAGCTCAGGAATTTCTTTATCTTTGAGTACAAGGCCAAACAGCTGGGATTCAATGGCTCACAGCTAAATTTTAATCCCAGCATAGGAAAAGCTGGGAGTGGTGACCTACGCCTTTAATCCCAGAGACAGAATTTTCTGTGTTTCTGTGAGTTCAAGGCTGGTACCAAATAGAGTAGCTTCAGTTTTTTAATCCTAACCTGGATGGGATACAGCTGGGGAGAAGGGCATTTAAGGCAGCATAGGAAACCAGAGTAGGCAGAAGCAACCAGGAGCGAGGCTGAGGAAACTGGAAGATAGCTGGGTGAGATTTGACTGTGGTGTTTCCCCTCTCTGATATTTCAGTCTTTCCCTGATATCTGGCTCCAAGTCTCTTTCAATACAATCTGAATTTGTGCTACATCTTTCCTTGCTTAGAATCCCAGGAGGAGCATCTGGAGAGATGTCTCTTCAGCAATTCACAACACTTTCTGCTCTTGTAAGTAGGGAGTTGACAAAAGGCTGTATTTCAACTTATAGTTTACAGTTCTTCTTAAAAGAAAATCAGGGCAGGAACTCAAGGCAGGAGTCTAGAAGCAAGAACTAGGCATGGAGGAGTTCCGCTCACACGCTCCCTCTAGCTTCTCAGCCTTCTTTCTTATACCACCCAGGACACCTGCCCAGGGAAGGCACCACCCACAGTGAGACGGGCCCTCCTGCATGGTGGAGCCTGGTGATTCTGTAGGAGATAAGCCCTGGAAACAGCAAAATTCCTGGTAGAAAAAGCACTTAAAAACCCTCGGGTTTTTTCTGCTTTATCAGATGGCTGAAATGGTAGGAAATTTGACAAAGGCCAGTTGCCTCTGGTGTGAAAATGCCCAGCAAAGGGCGGCCAGCACAGGACCTGCTCCCTCTTTCTGCCCCTGCTCATGCGTTGTGACAGTAAACTGTTGACTGGGCTGCTTTAGAGCACCAGATAGTTCCTTCTGCATTGATTTCAGCTGCCTCTGACAGTGCCTTTTAATGGGAGTCAGTTACAATTTATCTTCTTAGTGTTTTAATGGGAGCCAGCTACAATTTATCTTTTTATCTATGAGTTATTTTTCTCCAAAGAACCCTGCCCTATAGTATGGCAAATCAGAGAATCTGCATGAAGCTTTAGTGTACAGATTTGAAAGGGGCTCATTTATTCTGTATGTGGGTGTGAACACACTAGCTGGGACACAGGGAAGATGATGACCCCATCATCTTGGCCAGAGTACTCTGAGCCCTCTTCTGTACAGTGCTTGAGGTAGCCACTTTACTCTGGGATCCTATCCGTTTCTGGGAGTTCTGTCCAGGCACAGGGCACAGGGCACAGGTCCCCTAGCTCTGACTATTGTCAGCTGTCCCTCAGCTCCATCTGTCCCCGGTCCTCAAGGAACTCAGCTCATCTCTGCCTTTCCACCAGAGATGTTTTTGTCTGTCTGGTAAATCCTTTCTTCTCCCAAGCTGAGGCTTTGGAACAGAAGCATAGAAGACTCTAGGCCTTTGCTTGCTTCAGCTCCACCTAACTCCTCCCCTAAGACATCAGAGTGCTCTGGCAAGCTACTTGGAATAAAAGAAGGAAACCAAAAAAGATAAATCAGTTATTCGTCTATTTTTGTCACAAAATACCACGATGGTGGCTACTTCTAGGAGAAAGGGCTTATTTGGGCTCATGATTCTAGGAGGATAAGAATCCATCTTATGGCAGGGAATCATGAAAACTGGCGGCAGGAACAGCAGAGATCTCACATCTCATGCAGCAAGCAGGAAACCAAGACAGGTAACAGAAAGCTTTTGAAGCCTCTAAGCCTGCTCTCAGTAACATATTTCCTCCATAAGGCTGAACCTCCTGAAATGCCCAGCAGCCACCAACTTGGGACCAAATTGTCCAAATGCCCAAGACTATGGGGAGCATCTCATTCAAGTCACCATGGACAATAAAGTTTATCTTAAAATTGCACACTACATGTTATGGGAGATGCACTAAAGTAGGTTGTTGGATGGAGAGGGAGATGGATAGGCAATAGGGGTGTGTGTGTGCTTGGATGTATACAACTAGGTTATAAACTATACCTTTGTAACTGGTACATGTGAAATTACTCCCATACTGGAGTAAATTGGCCATATAGCTCTATCTTTGTTGTGTTCATAGGATAACCAGAGGGCACCGAGAAAGCCTGGTCTCTTCTACTTCAAAGGCTCCTTCACCGTTTAACCTGAATACTTATTTCATTCATCACAAGGGCTATTTAACTCTTCTTTGCTTCTAGGCAAATGCTATCTAAGACTTGCTCCTCTAGAAGTACTGTGGTTTCCCTCCAACTTCTTGGATTTTGGCTACCATGAGAATCTCAGCTTGGCCACTGAATAATGACAGTTTGCATGAATGGAGAAGATACTTACAGACTAATGGCACCTACCCCACAGCCAACATCAAAGCATCCATCCTGTGAGGCCATGCTGGACATGCCACTTCCTACTGAACACTCTCCAAGAAACCTCAAGTTGCAGAGACAAATCATCCTTCTGAGTACACCCCTGCATGAGATTTAAAGGATTTGAAAGTGATCCCAAGCCACTGTGTTTAAGGTCATTTTTATGTAGGACAGTGAGCAACTAAGAGTTTCAAGGTATAGGGAAGTGATCAGATTATATTAATTCAGAGTGTCCTTGGGTTTTGAAAGCTCATGGCCTCAGTTTCCATTTCCCCTACATCTCTAACAACCAGGCTCTCCACTTCCTCAGTTTCCACTTCCCAGCAGCCCCAACAGCCAGCCTCTGCACTTCAGCAGTCAGGAGACAAATTTGTACCTCTGATTCTGTCCTGTACCTTTCATAGATGCTAGTTCGACTGAGTGAACCTTCATCCTATCAAATTGATAATATTGAGCAGGAAGAGCCATGTTTACAGTCAAAATCTGGGTCTCAGGCTGGAGAAACAGCTCAGAGAGTAAAGCACGTTCCACTTACATATGAGGACTTTAGTCTGAATCCCTAGAAGTGATGCAGTCAGACACAACAGCAAGTATGTTATGTATGGTAGAATGATCTACAGTAGCCACATATTTAGTTTTGAAGGAGTGGCTTTATTAAGTACAGCAAGGCAAAGTAAGAGAGAGAGAGAGAGAGAGAGAGAGAGAGAGAGAGAGAGAGAGAGAGAGAGACTGACCCTCTGAAGCAGTCACCCCAGCTTTACCTCAAGCTGTGAGGCTCCAGCTACTAGTGACAATCCTTATATTTTGCAGTATGTTCAGTTTAGGAATATCTGACAGGTATGTGCCTAGGACACCAGTAACAAAGGGCTCAATTTTTTGTCTAGGGGATTTAGTATGAAAAGATTTCCCTACATGTATTTTTATTGTATTTCTTAATACATTTAATTAAAAAAAATAGAATTGTGCCAAAAGTGGTGGTGTGCACCTTTAAACCCAGCACTCAGGAGACAGGTTAGTGGATCAAGGCCAGTCTGATCTAAATAGAGTTCCAAGATAGCAGAGGGCTACATAGAGAGACCATGTCACAAAAACTAAAAAAGAATTTATGATTGTTTTAGTATTTGTGTGAGTGGTGATGTCAAGAAAAAAGTTACATGGAGTAGTATTATTGGCTTGGGGACTTTAAAATGGATTGTGTCAGTGTTCTTGAACTCTAAGTTGTCTATTTAGCCCAGGCATAAAAATAGCAAACAAAACCAAAACGACAACAAAAAAAACTAAGTGTGTGTGTGTGTGTGCTCATGCCGGAGTAGGTAAAAGGGTTTTATGTGGTCCCAGGTTCACTTTGAACTCACTACCGTGATTGTCTGGCTTCACCCTAATTGCCACCAGACACCACTCCCGGCATAGGTGTTCAAGTTTTCCATAGGCTGCAACATATTTCTTCTACTAATCAGTATCTTTGTGAAGTGCCACACAAAGCGCTGAACATGTTATTGAGTGACATGATTCAAAGTATCTCCCAAACTTAAGCATTGTTAACTATTCCTGTCATAAAGTAAGAAATGAAAGGGTATCTTTCAACTAATGATACTCAAGACTACAAAGCTTATTTTCTTAACCTCTATTCTTGTTTTTCTCTCTCCAACAAAGAATATCCTCTAAAATGTGTTCCAATTGATTCACAATGGAAATCAAATTAATCAAATCTAGCTCTCATGCGATCTTCACAATTATCATGAACAAGAACAATGCGATCTTCACAATTATCATGAGCAAGAACAATGCGAAGCTCGGAGTGCTTCTGTGGAAGGTCACGATTCCTAACATCAGAAGATAAAAAACCGCTCACTCACTCCCCTCTACTGCTTTTTCGGTACTTGTACTCCCAGAAGTCCCGCCTCCAGCGGATGACAGTATCCGGAAATTATCCACCCTGGGAAAGCCGGAAGAGGTCAGAGGGCGGAGCCTCCGGCGACTCTCTAGCTTTCTCCTACTCTATGGACAAGCTCCGAGTTCCAACACTCCTTGTAATTGGATGAAGCTCCATGAGTGGGCGGGGCTACCTGTGTAGCCCCACGCTGATTGGCCGGTCCTGCCATGCGGGCGCAGGGGTGGTACTTGTGGCGGCGCAAGTGGTCTGGCTGCCTTGTCAGCCAGGTGTGGATGGGTGCATGTGGGCGCTGCGCTCCGTGTTGCATCCCATCGGCCTGCGCACCATGTCGCAGGTTTCGGCTCGTCGGCCGAAGCCGCCCAAAGACCCGCTGCGTCACCTGCGCACGCGGGAGAAGCGTGGCCCGGCCTGGGGTCCCGGGGGCCCGAACACCGTGTACCTGCAGGTGGTGGCTGCGGGCGGCCGGGACGCGGGTGCAGCTCTCTACGTGTTCTCTGAGTACAACAGGTCAGTGCAGACTAACAGCCCCCGCCCATCTGGTGGCACCTCCACGTGTTCGGGGCCCTGCTCTTGTCCAGCCTTGTAGATCGCTTACCTCCCTTAGTCCGCATAGTTTTCAGGCATCAGTGCACTGCTAACCATTGCCTGGGCCGAGGGTGGCTTTTGACGTGTTCTGAGTCTTACCATCAGCATCCCAAAGCAGGGGCCTCACAGTGAGTGTGTAGGCTAGACCGGTCTGGTAAGTTGATGGGGAAAGGGGTCTTTTTCCACCTATACTAAACGCTACTTCTCTGTCATTGACCAAAGAGGCTTCAAAATCTACCAGCCAATAACAGAACACAGTCATCTTGGTTGTAGTTATATCATTCTATCTACAATAAAGCATTTTACAGAATAGACTTTTCTGAGTATAATACCCCTTCCACAGGTACCTTTTTAACTGCGGAGAGGGCGTCCAGCGACTTATGCAGGAACACAAGTGAGTCAACACCTGGCTTCTGGGGTGGAGATGATTTATGGGCTTGAAAGCTGAGGTGAGAGGCAGATGAGATTCTCAGCCGACCTGATCTTTGGTCAACCGTGTTTCGTCTTGCTAAAATGTATGCTTTTTCGTAGATTGAAAGTTGCTCGCTTGGACAACATATTTCTGACTCGAATGCATTGGTCAAATGTTGGGGGGTTGTGTGGTGAGTATGATTTGAAGGTCAGAGGGTGGTAGGTGGTCTCTGGGAGTTCAACATAGCTTGCAGTTTTTTTGCTCAACCTCTCAGCCCAGGGGAGCTAGAATTCATTGCATACTAGCTGAATCAGCTTGGGTATGAAAAGCCAGACTCAGAAAAGCAGGGCTTGACATGGTGATAACCACACCTTTAATTAGAGAGTAGCAGTGGTGAAGGTATTGATCATGAAAACCACCAGCAGCTACATCCAGATGCCTATTGTCAAGATCGCCTCATTATTCCTGGCCATCTAACTGGGAACATCAAGATTGGGTTGCAGGCTCATTTTTGAAAGCCTAGTGGTATGGCCAAAGGAAGGAGTGAAGTCCTAGAGCCCCCCCGCCTTTCATAGCTATTATTGCTGTGATGTACATGACACCTCTTCACTTTTACAATTAGATGGTAGCCACCCTGCTTCATGCCAGCTGCCTCTGTCCAGTCACTGTGCCCATTCTATAGGCACATGAGGAAGATTCCTTGTCTCTAGTACCTCTGCTAATTATTTTTTCTTTATGTATTGCATAGTTACTTCTAAGTCAGAATAGGGACACATGAATAAATAATTGTTTCAGTGGAAGGCAGACCCCCCACCCCGACCCCCAGGCAGTGCCTGTATGTTGAGAGAGCTTATTTTTAATTTTTATATTCTTTTTAGGAATGATTCTAACTTTAAAGGAAACTGGGCTTCCCAAATGTGTTCTTTCTGGACCTCCACAACTGGTGAGTCTCTCCTGAGTCACCTATCAAAACCACCTCCTTTAAGTGTTAATGACAAGAATCTTCATTTTTGTTACCTAACCTTGCCCTCAGGAGTAACAGGTAGTGGAGTAAGCATATCTCCTTTCACAGTGCACAGATATCAGCCGTGTGGCCCTAGGTGAGCTGCTTTGCCTCTCAGCCCCAGTTCCTTCATTTATAAAGTGACCAGAATGTTCCATAAGGTTATTAAAGAGTGAATGAAATAGTGCATAAGAGGTGCCGCATCACTTAGATATTTGGTACCAAGGAAATGCCTAATTAAGGCTTTTGTTATTATCAAACTTCAGACATCTAATTCTGTCTCCAACAAGATGTCTAAATATGTTTCTCCATCCCCTTGAGCTTTCACTGTGTACTGAAGTCGCTTTGCATGTCCGTTCTCACTTTTCTGTAACCCTGAACAAGATGCACATGCAATGTGCTGACCCCCATCCTAGGCTTTCTTGAGTGATATGATGGCCGATGATCCACAGCATGGCCTCCAAGTCCCATAGGCCCAGGCGTCTGTTTATATTTCTGCCTGTGTTGAGAAGCTGGAGCCAGGGGGACCAGCACTAAGCCACTGTCTTGCTCTCACATGTATGTCCTCTCCTCTGGAGCGGTACCTGTTCCCTTCAGACATGTTGGTCTCACCCAACTGCTCTGAGCCTTTTGTGTTATCATTATTTCCTCCTCATCGCTGCTCTAATAAGAGAGCAAGAACCTCATGTCTCTTGAAGTTGCTAAAATACTAGCCCCTAATTATAATGGGTATCTCTACACAATAAGTAACTATATAGATAAAGTTTTTTAAAGTACTTGCTAAGTTTTGTGTTGACCCAACATGAATCCATAGTGTACTTATTTGAATACATTACTGTGTCCTGTATTTAAAACATAACTTCTTGCTTATTTTTTTAGGAAAAATATCTAGAAGCAATCAAAATATTTTCTGGTCCATTGAAAGGAATAGACCTGGGTATGTTGTTGCCTGTGGTTTGTTGTCTCATCTGCTTTTCAGTTACACTTCACCAAGAACTGGCTTAAGGCAAACCTTAAAATCACATGCTTCATTTAGCATGCTGTGGTTTTGTTTTTTCTCTCATTTCTTCGCTAATTTTTAAAATGATTTATTTGTTTTTACTTCATGTGCATTTGTGTTATGCCTATATGTATATCTGAGTGAGGGTGTCAGATCCCCAGGAACTGGAGTTACAGACAGTTGTGAGCTGCCATGTGGGCACTGAGAATTGAATTTGGAAGAACAACCAGTGCTCTTAATTGCTGAATCATCTCTCCAGCCCATCTTGCCTGCCTCTCTCTCTCTCTCTCTCTCTCTCTCTCTCTCTCTCTCTCTCTCTCTCTCCCTTTTTGAGGCAAGGTTTCTTTGTGTAGCTTTGGGGCCTGAGCCTGTCCTGGGACTCGATCTGTAGACCAGGGTAGCTTCAAACTAGCAGTGATCTGCCTGCCTCTACCTCCCAAGAGCTGGGATTAAATGGGATTAAAGACATTCACCTCCACTACCTGGCTACCTCTTGTTCCTTTTCGTACCTCAGAACATTGGTTTAGCAGACAGGAGTGCTTTAGCCTGGTACATGCCTACATTCATTTCTTCATCTCACAATCTCCATTCAGGGCCCAGGCTCCTTTGCCAGTCCAAGATGGTTCTTGGGGCCTTGAACTCCTTGCTGGAAAGAGGTCAGAATGGAGATACAGCAGGATCCTGGAGCTTGCGGGCCTTTCTGGCCTGTCAATGCCCTATTTTGTAAAGCACTTTTACAGTTTTATTTTACAATTTACATCCGTTGTAGTGGTTGAGATGATAGAGTTTCTGGCTGGTATTCTTAACACAGGGCTCTTATATTTGAGCACAATATCAGTTTATCTTTTTCTTATTGGGTCCTGAACAGTGCTCATAGCATGGCTTCCCTGACTCTGCTCCATATAAATGGCTGATGAATGTACAGCTACCCTATTGTGTTTTTGTTTTTCCTAAAAAATATTAAAACCTGGTTTTATTGACATATTCCCAGTAACACTCTAAGACAAGTCAGTGGCTGTGGGTAGAAATCCTGGAGGCTTGTTTTCCCACCTTTACTACTGCACTTGATTTCTTGACCTGTGTCTTTTTCCTACAGCTGTGCGGCCACACTCTGCACCAGAATACAAGGATGAGACCATGACTGTTCACCAGGTTCCTATCCACAGTGAGTCTGGGGGAGGTGGCTGTGGGTCAAGGAGAGATTGACCCACAACAGAGGTACTATCTGCTGGACTCTTGAGGACAAACTTAATGATACTGCACCAGGGATGGCAAGTCCTTTCATTAGTTTGTTGCAGTTAAGTGTCTTTTTAATAACTGCAACCTTAAAGAGTGGCATTGAGGGCGGAGAAGCTCCAGCCATGCTTCGGAGGTACCAGTGCTGAAGGATGTGGCTTTGAGTTGGGAGCAGAGATACTCTGCATTCACTCTGGCTGAACAGCTTGTGCCAGGTTTTACCAATGCTTGAAGAGAGGACCTGGTGGTAGGGAGATGCCCTTGACACTGCACACTGGCATGTTCTTGCCCATTGCTGAGGGACTATAGAGCAGACTTGAGAACTAACAAAGGCAGAACTGGGGGAGGAGCTAAGGTTTATGCTGGCCATGGGTAAAAGATGGGAGGGAGAGTATGTTTCCTGAGCAGTACACCAGTACTTAAGGCCAGCAAAGGACAGCCTAAGGTCTCTCTTCACTTTTCTTATCTGACTACCACTGCCACCCTTCCCAACCTCAGTTGGAAGGTTGTTTCTTTCCAGCAGCCTTTTCTTCCCTGCAGAGCACACGATATTTGACTGACATTTGTTTTCCCATGGTTGACATCTGCACACTTCTAGCCAGTGTTGCCTTGGAGCCCAGTAGATCCTGATTTGAGTAACAGGTCCGGAGGAGCAAGGCAACTGTGCTTCAGCTTTTTAGATAAGCAGCCCCATCCCCTAGATTTTGATACCTAAATAGCTGCAGAATTCTGCTCCTTTTGGTGATAGGTATCCCGAGCCTGTGCAGGGATAACTAAACTATTGTATAGCCTAGAACTTTCAGTCAGATCCTATTGAATCCCTTCTGTGGTCAAGGCCCTGAGCCAGGGAGAGGCCAGTGGGCTGGTAGCTGGTTATTACTACTGCAGGTAATGGAGTGCTGGTTTGATTGACAGTAGGAGATTCTTGCATGTGAACACCTGAGCTGCAGTTGTGGGAGGTGTATAATGTAATGGCTTCCTCTGCTGCCCAGGTGAACGGAAATATGGCAATCAACAGCCGTGGCAGAGCCCAAAAAGGTCTCCCAACAGGCTCAGTCCAAAACAGTCATCATCAGACTCTGCATCAGCTGAAAATGGACAGCACCTTCCAGACGGCAGCAGTGCAGGTAAACCCTGCGAGTGGGCTTTGAAGTACTTTTGACTTGTCCTCTTGAAAGATTATCTCTAACTGACAAATAGTAATTGTGTACATTTTGGGATACAGTGAGATGTATTGATCTACGTAGAAAGCATCAAGCTAGGTAACATACGTGTCAGCTCACCAAGCTGTGTGTGATGATAAGCATACTAGAAATGTATTATTTAAGTGACCCAGTATCTCACCCATTGAACAGCACATTGTTTTCTGTGGTCACAGTATAGTGTGGCCTGAAACTCTGCACTTGTTTATCAGCTTTCCTGTCTCCGCTCTGTCCCCACCCCCTCCTCTGGCCTTTGGCAATCTCTTTTCTCCTCTTTTTCTGTGAGATGGACTTTCTTTTTTTTTTTTTCTTTTTTTTTTTTTTTAAGATTCTGCATGTCAGTGAGGTCATATGGTGTGTGTGCCTCTATCCAGTGTTGCAAATGACAGATCTTTGCCTCTTAATGCTCTAAATTAGGATCTGCACTGTGAAAAAGCTGTTTGCACAAGTAGATGCTTTTCTTTGTCATGCAAAGCCTTAGTCTATGGAGAGGGATCAAGAAAGGTTCTAAGGAGGGTGACAGTTCTGAGTATCAGTCAATCCTGAGGACTAGTTTGCAGCTTTGGATAGCCCCAAGTCATGCATTTATAGAGGAGCAGGGCCTGTGTAGGGGGCTTTTGGTCTTTTCATTAATAAAACAATGATACAGAGATTGGTTGCTATGCTCACAAAATAGACAGTTCAGTGCAGGGGTCAGCCTGCCTTACAAGACAGCTGTCTTGTTCTGTCTGTCTAGGGAGTTGAGCACTCAGTCTGCTCTTCTGTGCTGGGTACAGGTAGACCAGCCCCTTCTGGTCTCAGGGCATCTGTCTGGCGACTAGAAAGGCAGACCTTGACAAGCTTCTTTTAAATGGGAAGCAGAGAGGACTAAATAAAGCCCATATATTTTCTCAGGCCTTTAGCTGTTGCCTAATTTTCATATTTATGCACTTGTTTATAAAACATCACAGTTGGAGCTGGCAGGGTTGCTCAGTGGGTAGACACTTGGTACCAAGCCTGAAGACTTGTGTTTGATTGCCAAAGCCCACATGGTAGAAGAAGAAAACTGACTTCGGCAAGGTGTCTTCTGACCTCCACAATAAGCACAGTGTCACCCCACCACCAAATAAATAAACAAACAAATAAATAAATGCCTTCTGACTTCCATGTAAGCACAGCGTTACCCCCATACACCAAGTAAATAAATAAATAAATAAATAAATAAAAATTAAACATCATAACTTACTTTGTCCTATCCCCAAATATTAAGCCAAATGGGATGTGAAAAAAGTTTTCTTGCCACTATGAGTTTTCTGGCTGAAGTTTCCTTCCTCACCCTCTCTTCTTTCCCCTTCCTCTCTCCACTGTCCTGGAGATGAGCCATGGCCTTGAGCCTCTTAGGTAAGCATTCTCTCCCTGGGCTAGTGTTTTCCTTATTTTGAGACATTTGTCTGGGCTGACTTTAAACTTTTTTTGATCCCCCTGCCTCAGCCTCCCAAGTAGCTGTGATTGCAGCCATGCACAACCAGGCCTGCACATTTTCTGTTCCCTTATTGTTGACGGAGGAAGGATAAAGAGATGTGTAATAAATGACAGAATCTTCCTTCCATTGCAGGATGGGCTCAGCAATGTCCTTTCAGTGTACTGAAATCAAGGGGCAGTAATTTAGGAGCATATGCAGCCTTCACGTTCACCTGTTAAATATGCTTTTCCTCAGGTGTCAACAGGACAGCAGGTGGCCGGGATCCTTCCTTAGTGGTAGCTTTCATCTGCAAGGTGAGTCTTGGCAAAATTGGGCGGAGACTGGGCATGTGGCTGGTGGCCAGCAGGTGGCGTGTGCTGGGACATTCTGTTGGCATCTGTGCCTGTGCAGTCATCCACGGGACCTCCTAGGTCACCCATGCTCTGTGGGCACCTGTGCAGTCATCTGCAGGGACCTCCTAGGTCACCTGTGCTCTGTGGGCACCTGTGCAGTCATCCACGGAACCTCCTAGGTCATCTGTGCTCTGTGGGCACCTGTGCAGTCATCCACGGGACCTCCTAGGTCACCTGTGCTCTGTGGGCACCTGTGCAGTCACCTGTGCAAACCAAGAACAGAAGAGAACTTTGTTTTTACACCACTTGGGCTTTTTTGGTGTTTGAAATACTCTTATGATGCCCTGTTATTGCGGGTGGCCGGTCCACTCAGACTTCAGAAGTCACTCAGGGCTGCTGTGTTTTTCCTGTTAGTCAGGCATTTGAACTTTCACCTCCTTCAACTGTTTCATTTCCCCATCCTAGTTCGTGTCTGGATCATGTTGATTGTGGTATTGGTTCCCATTCACAGAGGACTAACTCTGCATCCTAAAAATGCTCACATTTTATTGTAAGTTGTGTGACTGTGACTGACAGCCTACTTTTAATAGACCTCACTATAAAGCTTTGTTACAGTGCAGCTTGTGACTAATATTTTGCCTAAACGTGGTATGGCAGCATTATTTTTATGTTAGAAATGTTGAATTTTGGCTCTGTTTGAGGGCTGATCATAGAGGACTTACCTGCCATTGCAAGGTTCAGTTCTTGGTACCACCCTCCCCCCCCCCCAAAAAAAAAAAAGAAAGGAAAAAAAATCTATTTGAAATTTTTGTTCAGATTTTAACTCCTGCAACTAAGAAGCCACTGTAAACGGCAGTGGTCAATATCATTTCCGTCTAGCTGAATGACAAGCTATACTTTGTATAAGTACCGATGCCAGTAGGCACATTACCTGTGTGTTTCTGAAGCTTATACAAAAACTATTGAATGAACTTCCTCCCTTCCCAAGGAATTACACTGTGTGGCACAGGCAGCTGGCTGTCTTTCCGCTGTTCTGGGCCTGCAGGTTCTCTTGCTGCAGCTACAGACTGGTGTCCTGGTTTTTCTCTCTTCATTGCCTGCTGCCCTGCTGTTTTAGCAGCAGGGTTAGAGATGGAGTTCAAGAGGTTTTGCAGATCTTCGCAAGCTATCTGCCATGGAGCTGCTACATCCTCCATCTCTTTTGGACTTTTTTTTTTTTTGAGGCAAGGTCTTGCTAAGCTGCCTTTGCTGACCTTGGGATTGCTATGTTCTGCTGCTCTTCTCGGGGCTGATCATGGTCATCCTCAGCCCTGTCCTCCTCTTGTTAATATAATGCTTTTCAGGAGAGGGCTAGGGAAGCAGTGAGCTAGCTCGAGGTATAGGAGCCAGAGAAAACAGTGTCTGAACACAAGGCCTGGGGCAGCATGTCTGATAGGACAGTGTGGGCTGAGGCATCTGTGGTGCCACTGGTACCTGCTTGGCATACGTGCTTCTCCCTGATAGCAGCTGTTGGTTTGAATCCTGCTCAGAGAGATTGCAAGTGATTCTTGCTATTGACATGCCCTTTTTCTACTAAGACTCACCTGGTATCTGGTGATATGTTACATAGTTAATAAAACCTGGAATATCAAGAGATCAACCCACAGTCAAAGTAGGCAGAGGGAGCCTGGGAGTTCTGGATCTCTGTGAGTACAAAGCCAAACAGCTGGGCTTCAGTGGCACACACCTTTAATTCCAGTGGAGAGTGGTGACCTATGCCTTTCATTCCACAACTCCAGAGACAGAGATCTTTCTGTTAGTTCAAGGCTGACTACCAAATAGAGTAGCTCATGTCTTTAATCTTAACCTGGATAGGACACAACTGGGTGAAGAGGGTATTTAAGGCAGGCTTGGGAAAACAACAGCAATTAGAAGCAACCAGGAGTGAAGCTGAGGAAGCTGAATGATAGCTGGGTGAGATTTGACTGTGGTGATTCCTCTCTCTGATATTTCAGCCTTTCCCCAATATCTGGCTCTGAGTTTCTTTCATTACAACCAGAATTTGTGCAACACTGGTGTGAGATGAAGCACTTGTGCACTGGATGGTGGTGTGCAGCGGGTGTCTCTGCCCTGGATGGTGGCGTGCAGTGGGTATCTGCACCGGATGGTGCTGTGCAGTAGTTGGACTGGCCACTGCCCTGGTAGACAGTGCTTTGGTAGCATCCTGATGTGAGATTAAATAATGAAGCAGCCCAAGTACCTGCACTTCTCCTGAGGGCTATTTGCTAACTGTGACACAGAAGAGTGGCACTTGATTGAGTTCACAGCAGGGTGATGGTGGGAGTAAGCTCTGTATCTTCCTTCATCTGGCTTTAACTCTGAAACCTTTCGAATTAAACCCTTCTGTAGAATATGTACCCCCTGCATTTTCATGGACCGTGGGGAAGTAACAGAAGGGAAATGCACTTTTGTGAAAATGAATACAAACTCCTTCATCAGCATCTGAAGTTCTGTTTGTATTCCCTTTGTCACAGCTCCACTTGAAGAAAGGAACCTTCTTGGTGCTTAAAGCAAAAGAACTGGGCCTTCCTGTGTGAGTATCAGTCCTGGGGCCTCCGCGATGGGTGTTTGGTAAAAAGAAGGTGTCTCACAGAGCGCTTGCCTATCTTTCAGTGGGACAGCTGCCATCGCACCCATCATTGCTGCTGTCAAGGACGGGAAGAGTATCACTTACGAAGGAAGGGAGGTGAGGCTCTTGGTATCCAGGATATAGCAGTTGCTGGAGGCGCCTGGAACACTGGGCAGAGCCACTGTCTTACAGACACTTTGAAGGATGGGTGGGACGGCTTGGGATTGCCTTCTCTTGCCTGCTTGGTGGATCCATACTTAGTGATGTACCCCTGCAGTGTTCTGCCAGGCTTCCCTGTATCTTGTCTCCTCACACCTCTGGGCCTTTGTGTTTATGATTCCTTGTGCCTGCACAGCAGTGCCTGCCTTCAAGAATAGGCTTTGCCAGCCAGTCTTAGAGCCAGACTGTAGTCTTTGTCCAAGGGAGTGTGTCTGGTGTTGAAAGTCACTTACATGCTAACCCTCCCACTAGACACTCTGGTCTAAAATGTCTCCATGAACTAGTGCCTGTCTGCTTAAATATAAGCAAACAGGGCAAGAAAGGGTGGGTGGCAACCACTCAGGTCGGGTTTGTGCTCTGTCTATTAAATGTGGGTTGTGTGATGGTAGCAGTTGCCTTAAAGGACATTTGATGAGGCTGAGCTAAGACTGTTCTGGAAGAGCACTCTTCTCCAGTCTGTAACCTGTCTCATTTTCTAGATCGCTGCTGAAGAACTCTGTACACCCCCAGATCCCGGTCCTGCATTTATTGTGGTAGAATGTCCTGATGAAGGATTCATCCAGCCCATATGTGACAATGACACCTTTCGAAGGTAATGATGAGGGACTTCGGGTCAGAGAAGTGAGAGCCATCACTTTAGCACACTTAGCCCAGGCAGCCATGTCCCAAAGATAGATCATGTCCTTGAGATAATACATTGTGTCTCTGGGAAAGCCTGGACTTAGGGTTCAAGGTGTGTCTTGATCCCATTGGCAAGATCTGGGCAGCGTTTGTAGTTAGTGGTCTTTGGAATAAAATCTGAGAACAGCTGACAGCCACAGCCATTGGGGATGAGACAAATCAACTAGTGGGGGGCGGGCACATGAGCCAGAGGGAGACATCTAAATCTAGAACAAAATCCAGAACAAATGTGCAGGCAGGCAAGGTTTTTGACCTGCTTCTTCCTATATGAGTTTCTTCCCTCCACTATGCTGAGACTAATGAGGAGGGTCAGTGTTGAGGCCCCTGGGACCTAGATTGTGCTAAGTGACAGTCTCAACATGGACATGTCTGTCTGGCCCAAGTGTTATATCCACTGGAAAACAGTTCTACAGCTTCAGTCCTGGGAAGAAATCCCTCCACTATGTCTTTTTGGTGCTTAGGTTCATCCTTGAACACATTTGGCAAGTGCCCTACCACTGAACTTCCTCTCCAGCCCTTGGTCTTCTTGAGATATGCTTTCATCATGTAGGATAACCTGGACCACCTGGCTAGTGGTCCAGCCTTAGCTCCCTAGTGCTGAATGTGGTGCATACCACCACCTTAGGTAGAATCTATCAGCCACATGGCTGTTGTCAACCCTTCCCCTCCTCAGTGGCAGTGGCTTGTTTGTGTTTTCTTGTCTTTCACATGCTGTCTTATTCTGCTTGTACAACAAACCCTTTGGGCTCCTGTACTTTTATTTTATTTTTTTTGTAGGTTCTGGACACAAGACTATCCTAATCAGGTTTCGAGCAACAGAGTCTATGGCAGGCCAGAGGAAGGTTGTGTGTGTGTGTGTGTGTGTGTGTGTGTGTGTGTGTGTGTGTGTGTAGGGTGTGTGTGTGTAGAGTGTGTATGTGTAGGGTGATAGTGGAGGAAGTGTCACCAGGTTAGTAGTCCTTGCCTGAGAGGTGTTTAGCTCTGGCAGCACTGAGTTCCAGTCCATGGCTGTGCAGTCCATTTCCTTTTATGTGTCTTCTGAGTTTGTATCTCTTTCCAAAGGTACCAGGAAGAGGCTGATGCCCCCGTGGCCCTGGTGGTCCATATTGCCCCGGAATCTGTACTCACTGATAGCAGGTACCAGCAGTGGATGGAGAGGTATGGAGACCAGTCCAGGACACAGAAGGCAACTCTCATGGGTGGTGTTTGGATGTGTGTTCCACTGAGTACTGTTACCACTCAACTGCCTGCTCCCATCTGAGCCTGCCTGAGTTTTCTTTGGGATTCTTATCTTGTGAATTCTGGGTGGGTCCCTCTGTAGGAAGGGTCTGTGCTGAGCCATCACCACTAGGTGGCGCAGTGCCCCACTTCCCACTTGTCCACAGCTCCTGGTCATGTTCTTTGACATTGTACTCAGTCAGTGCAGAGGAGAGACTGGCAAATGTAAAAGAACAGATACCGACAACATCTCACTGCACATCTATGTGTGACTTCAACTGCTCTGGCTTGTTCTCTAGAGGGTCTGTGAGGAGATCACCATTATTTAATTATCCTGCACTAGTGAATAGCACAAGGAGAAGTGTAGAGCTTGGGTATTTGGTGACCTTGAGTGGCTCCTCAGCTGCTCTGCCATCTATCTGCTTTACCACATATCGCTGTCGTCTCAGTCCTGAGCAGTTTCGGGTCTAAGCTCTGTCTTTTGTTCCTTGTGAGTCAGAGTCAGAGCACAAATGTCTATTTTCCTCTCAGGGCTTTTTCACACCCTGTACTTGGTGATGTTTTCATATCCGTACATGAAGGTCTTACACTTTCTTAGTTTCCCACTGTTCTTCCCTGTATATTCCAAAGGGAGCCAGAGAAAGAACAAAGGCCTGGGCTTTGATACAGAAGCAGCACGATTATGTCTGGCTGTGTAACACTGAGGGGGCAAGTGTCATAACTCTGAACATGTCAGTCCATACTAACCTGTTTGTCTGCAGTCCTTCCCCTGAGGTGGGGTGATTAACAGACACTGTGAACAGTGGACTGCATCTTCTTAGGTTTGGACCTGACACCCAGCACCTGATTCTGAATGAAACGTGTTCCTCAGTTCACAACCTTCGCAGCCACAAGATCCAGACGCAGCTCAGCCTCATCCACCCCGACATCTTCCCCCGACTCACCAGCTTCTATAGTAAGGTAGCGAATGTCCCACACCTGTCCTGGCCTGTGGATTGCTTACCTTTACTCTCTCACCATGAAGTGTGTTCTTCTCTCTCCTAGGAGGAAAGCTCTGCACTCAGCATACCCACGGTTCGGGGTGAATGCCTCCTCAAGTATCAGCTCCGCCCCAAGAGAGAGTGGCAGAGGTGTGTGCACTTGTGAACCTATGCGGTGGCTAGGCCAAGGGTTGGGACGGGTTTCTGGAAGTAAGTAATGGTATTCTGGGAAGTGATGTCAGCCCTGCTGTTTCTGTCCCAGTAGTCCTCTGTGCAGCCGCAGGAGGGCCCAACAGGATGTTTATTGAGATAAAGGCTCACTTTATAGCCCTTGCCAGTCTCTAACTTGCTGTGTGGATCAGGCTGGCCTCAAACTCAGAGATCTTCTGGCCTCTGCCTCTCAAGGCTGGGATTAAAAATATTAAAAAATATACCTGGCCCCAGCAAAAAGGTCTTTAATGGTATTTCTGATAGTAATGTTTTACTTATCTTGAACATATCTTGTTTTAATGCAACAGTAAATGTCTTCTATATGTCTTTGATTGGAACTCGGCTTCCTAAAGGTAATTTCTAAATGTAGGGTAATGGGGTCACATTGTGTGACTTCTCTAGGCACCAGTGAGTATACACTGCCGCCTGGAAAACCTCTGCATATGCACTCCCAGGCAAGCAAGAAGTGTTTGCCAACTACCCAATGGCTTATCTTGTTAGGATATGAGTGTTGGGCTCTTAATGTTTCCTGGACTCCAGCATCATTATTAGACTAGGTCATGTTATGGAATTTAACTGTGTGCTGTTGTGGATGAATAATCATTGCTCTGTAGTGGTATACCTTGGGCTATGGGCATTGCTACATACCTTCCTCAGTCTGTGTACCAGTGAAAATGTCACTCCGAAGACCAGACCCACTAGGTTGATTTGGAGAGGTTGACTTGATGGAGCTTGGGGGAGCTTTCTGCTCAGCTTGCCCAGGGAACCAGTCCTCTCAGTATTGGTGCTGAATGGAGGAAGCCAGAGATGCCAGTACTCGCTGGGGCTTGCTGATGGTGTAGGCTCTTTGGCTGATTGATACCCATTTGGGTTGTGCAGATCACCAAGGTTCTCAGTTGCTAGCCATGTACATGCTCACTTTAATTTGAGGGGTGCTCACTGGAACCCTGCTTCTCCGATAGAGCCCTTGAGGTCCTCTAGGACATTGGCTCATATGTGGAGACATGTAAGTTTCACAACCTTGGGTCAGGGATATGGTACTTCAGGGACAACTCCACTGTACAGAAAGATTCATCTTGCCCAAGCACCAGGAAGCCTGATTGTGAGATTTGAGGCTGGAGAGGTTGTGAAGATTCAGGGTTGTTCAGGACTCATTTACCTTACCTAGGTGAGGAAGGTTCCAGAGACTAGAACTGACTGGATCAGTATCTATAGGAGTGTTCTGTTCCTGTATTGGTTACTTTTCTATTGCTGTGACAAAAACATCATGGCCAGAATAACTTATGGAAAAAGTTTATTTTGATTTGTGACTCCAGAGGGTTATGAGGGTTTTCATCATGGCTGCATGGCCTGGCAGCAAGTGGAAGGCATGGTGTAGCTGGAGCTTAGCAATCATAACCTCAACCACAAACACAAAGAGAGCGACCTGGATTGGGTCACGTCTAGAAACTCCCAAAGCTCAGCTCCAGTGTTGTACTTCCTCCAACCAGGCTGCCATTCTCTGTGGCCTCCCCAGCGTCTTCTAGGAGTTCATGTTCTGAACATCCAAACCAGCATTTGCCCAGAGGCTGTACAGGCTCTTGGGTCACCCAAGTTCTTTTCCTCTGCAGGGATGCCACACTCACCTGCAACACTGATGAATTCATAGCCGAGGTCTTGGAGCTCCCCAATTTCCAGGAGAGTGTGCAGGAGTATAAGAAGAGCATGCAGGAAAGCCCAGCCCCAGAAGGTAAGCCAGAGCCCTGGGCAGCCTCTCCTAAGTATAGCCTGTCTGAAGTTTGCAGTCTTGAGCAAGGACTTGTACAAATGGTAACCTGATTATTTAACTGTGGGCTTCTTTGTATGACAACAGAAGGTTCAGGGAGGTGTTGAGGATCTTAGTATGTATACCTCTACCCCAGTGAACTGCATGTATACTGGCAGTGTCTGGGTGTTCTTGAGGGTCTACATGTAGGAAAATGGTTTGGGGAGCACCTGTGAGACCATTTTGATTGTCCCTTGCCATAGTTGCTGTGGGGCATTTCCTGGTTGGCTTAGAAGGGCCACGGAAGATACTGGCCACATAACCAGTTTCATTGCTCCATCAGAGAAAGCAATTGAAGAAGTTTGTGACCTCTGCACTTTCAGGGTTTTCTTAGTTTTCAGTGATAAAAAGGTTACTGGGTAGAGAAGGTTAGGCTTTAATCCAGCCGGATGGCCTTTCTTCCCACTTGCTTTTCTGAAGTCAGTGCTAAGTCAGCCATTCCTCTTCCCATGTGTATCTGAGAAGAACTATTTCTTGGGAGTTGCTTCATCCTTTCTGCTTAAGCTGCTTCCCTGGTGTGTTAGGTCATGGCACCCAGGTGAGGCTGAGAGCTAGACCTGTGTTTCTTTGCAGTGGATGGGAGGCTATACACACAGGAAGCGTGCAGTCCGGGTGCAAGGTTGAGGTGCCACCTCATGGAGGAAGTAGTGATTCAGAGTTAAGGAAATCTTCTGTGTCATCTAGTGGTGTTTTGTTGTGTTGAAGAAAAGGCCTGAATAGTTACTGTCTTCCAGATGCTTTTCTTCCTTGACAGCCTGCAGGCCTCATATTGAAAAGGAAACACATTCACCCCCTCCAGGAAGGTGGATTGGACCAGATCTCTTGCCCATCACAGACAGAATGCTGGCTCAAGTTCACTTGTATTTTCCACAGAGAAAAGAAGCCAATATCCTGAGATTGTCTTTCTGGGTACGGGGTCTGCCATTCCAATGAAGATCCGAAATGTCAGTTCTACGCTCATCAACTTAAGGTACCATCTGAGAGCTTTCTGCTACACAGTCCTCTCCAGTCAACAGGCTCATTGTCCTGGAGCAGAATTAGTGGGTTTAGTTGTGCTTTATTTTATTTAAAATATATTGTTGAGCTAGGGTCTTGCTATATAGCCCTGGCTGGCCTGGAAGTCACTGTCCACCTAGCTGTCTTGGAGCTTCTGGCAACCCCTCCTTTATCTGCTTCTTGAGTGCCCCTCCTGTATCTGCTTACTTCTGGGAAACATGTAGGTTCATCCCTCATGACTGGAGAAAAGCTGAAACCTCATTATACTGTACACATTGCTGCTGGGGGCGGGGGCTGGGGTGCTCAGTGAGTTTACACATTCAGCCTGTGAAGGACAGGTGACTCCTGCTTGGTTGATGGGGAAGCAGATATTGAGAGAGGTTGCTTCCATTCTGCAGCCTAAACTGCAGGTCCAGGTCTTGAGCTGGTATCCAAACCAGTACCTGTATTTCCCCCAACTTCTTGCTGATGTATTTCAAAATTTTTGGGGTCGGTCTTATACATTTGTTTATATTTAGCTCATTATTGAGTTCTTTTTTTTTTTTTTTCCTGGTTGGTTCCTGGGTTTGCTTAGGTTTATTTATCTACAGATATATGTGAGAATCACTGAAATGTTCATGACCATTCTGCTCTGTAGACATGTTTGTCAAGAAATTTGTGAATTGCTGGGTTGGCTCCTAGAGCTCATTATTATGGGTGCTAGTGAGAGGAACAAGCAAGTCATGCTGCAAGTGTGTGCTGCAGTGCCCAGGCGCACCTGAGGTCAATTGTTTTCAAATCTAGTAAAATTTTTTTCATGAGTGAGAAATGTTGGGCAAGTGGGTTAGAGTTGCCTTGTCTCTCTTGAAGACTTCTGATTTTGATCTCTGAATTCAGCCTGCCATTCTTATTGATGTGAACAGGACCAGGTTTTTCTCACTTAGACTCTCCCCCAGAGGTCACTGTCCTTAGAATGAGATGTCTTTGGCTAAGTGTTGCTCTTCTAATCTTGTGGCTTCCTTGAAAGAGGAAGGAGGTCAGAGGTACCTCATTTCTTCCCTCCCTCTGTCTACTTGAGAGTAGAGCCTCTCTCTGTGTTGGTGTGCTGACTCAGAGCTGAGACCTGGCCAGCAGACAGCCACCTCTCCAGAGAAGGTTCATGTAGTCCATCCTGTCTCAAGACTGAGGACGTAGGACAAGAAAACAAGGGCCACTTGGAAAGGGAACTGGGAGCCATCTTCTATGACAGAATGCTGTCTCTGGCACTCTGAGCAGAGCCCATTTAGGGGAGGCATCGGTGCTGTGAGGGCTGAGCCCCAGTCCACAGTCTGCTTCTCTGTTTTGACACAAGCATTGTGCTGATATATATCCTTAAAGGCTTGGGGATTTTTGGTTCTTTCTTTCATATAGAGAAGATAGAGTGATCTAGGATACCTGTGTGGTTTCATTTAGTTGACATTCTTAGTAGCTCCACAAAGGTCAGGGAGGTGAGGTTGTAGGTGGGTAGGGATGCTCACAGCCTGCCTCTGCTGTGCCACAGCATTGCCATTAGTGGAGAATCTAGACTAAGCCTTTCCTGTTGGTGACTGTCTTCCGCAGCCCTGACAAGTCCGTGCTGCTGGACTGTGGAGAAGGCACTTTTGGGCAGCTGTGCCGTCATTATGGACAGCAAATAGATAAAGTCCTATGCAACCTTGCTGCCGTGTTCGTGTCCCACCTGCATGCAGACCACCACACGGTGAGTGTGGGACCCCAGAGGTCAGCATGTGGGAGGTGTGGGCTCCTTTAGTCTGAGCTTAGGCTTCATTATCTGTAGTGCCAAACTTCTGGCTTTACTCAACTTTTCTTGCTTCATAGACAGCCTGCCCAGCAGGCCCAGCCAGATGTGGACCTTCCTAGGTCTCAGCTCATTGCATCTTTCTAGCACAGTTATGTGTTCTGATATAACATTTTAGTCATTGGTTACCATGTGCCATCCCACCTGAGATATGGGATAGAATTGGAGTCAGTGAGCCAGGAACCAGCTGTAGGCAGAACTTTAACCTGTGAGATGTCTGCTGGGCCTGACTCATCACATGTGCTCTCCTCCTCAGGGCTTGCTGAATATTTTGCTGCAAAGAGAGCATGCACTGGTAAGTGAGGCACTTGACTGACATTGTGGCTGCTTCATTGCCAGCTGTACCTATCACTGAGTCCAAACCATTTTTATTGGGAAGTCCCCTTATTGGCTCTGCACTGGAATCTTCTTTCAGGAGTCTTTGGGGAAACCCTTCCAGCCTTTGCTGGTGGTGGCACCTACCCAGCTCAGGGCCTGGCTGCAGCAGTATCACAACCAGTGCCAGGAGATTCTGCACCACATCAGGTCAGCACCCTTTGTAATGAGTCTTGCTCTGTCCTACCAGCCAGCTCCCAAATACTTACGTAGAGACTTACATTAATCATGAATGCTCGGCCTTAGCGTGGGCTTGTCCCACTAGCTCCTACAACTTAAACTAACCCACTTATTTTAACCTACATTTAACCTAAGCATGGCTTATTTATTACCTCATCTCTTTGTATTGCCCATGCTTCTTCCTCTGCATCTGGCTGACACTGCCTTCTTTCTAGCAGTCTCTCTCTGCCCTAAAGTCCCGCTTATATCTCCTGCCTAGCTACTGGCATTCAACTTTTTATTAGAGCAATCACAGCAAGACATTTTCACACAGTCTACACACATCTTGCAACAGTCCCATGAAGCAGACCTCAGGCCATTGCTTTCCACTGCGGCCTCTTTCCAGTCCTCCAGCTGACTGGTAGCTGAGGTCCTGGCCACCCTGCTCTTGGAGCAGACTCTGAGTAGCCCAGTTCTCGCTGCAGCTCTGACTGACCCACGAGTGCAGCCAGTCAAATACCCGAAGCTGCTAGCACAGAGATGTTGCCTGTGACCCCACTACCTATTAAGTTTCTTGCTGTCAACTGGACGGACTGGGCGTGTGGCTTTCCTGTCTTCATTACTGTGACAGAAGACATGATTCTGATTCTCAGAACCACTGAAGGTTCTTTACCCAACAGAAGTGTATTGCGAGTGTTAAATGACTTTTTGAAAAAAACAAAAGTCATTTTTCAAATACTTTGTCTTCTCATAGTATGATTCCTGCCAAATGCCTTCAGAAAGGGGCAGAGGTCTCCAGTCCTCCAGTTGAAAGGCTAATAAGCTTGCTGTTGGAAACATGTGACTTAGAAGAAGTAAGTGGTCCTGGCATAAGCCCCACAGAGGTCAGGCAAAGTGGGGAATGGGGCTTAAGCTCTGCTCCCTCAGTTTCAGACCTGCCTGGTACGGCACTGCAAACATGCTTTCGGCTGTGCACTGGTGCACTCATCTGGCTGGAAAGTGGTCTACTCGGGGGACACCATGCCCTGTGAGGCTCTGGTCCAGATGGGTAAGTGAGAGGGTTGGCCCTACCCAGGTTCTTTGAGAGATACTTGGGATGTGGAATGGGCAAGATGTGTGCAGATGGGTATGAGCCGATTCCAACAGATAGCAGACTGCTTATCCAATTGGCCCACTGACTGTCATCCTGAGGAGCAGACAAGTCATGGGAACAAGGGAGAACCCCGCTATGGAAGCCAGGGATATGAGCTACTTATCCAAACTCCTTGATGTCCATCTTTCTGTTCAGGGAAAGATGCCAACCTCCTGATACACGAAGCCACTCTGGAGGATGGCTTGGAAGAGGAAGCAGT
The DNA here is from genome assembly GCA_004025045.1 of Sigmodon hispidus. NCBI lineage: Eukaryota > Metazoa > Chordata > Mammalia > Rodentia > Cricetidae > Sigmodon > Sigmodon hispidus. The sequence goes on from PVIH01007820.1 coordinate 51,756, forward strand.
GGAAAAGACACACAGGTAGGAATGGCATTTAGTCCTTGTCACTTTCTCTTTTGGGAAATGAAAGCTAAGCAGCCTTTTGTTCATTCTCAGAGGTGGTACCCACTGCCAGGTGGGATTGCCTGGCTTTTCTCTAGACTTTGGAATTTCCTGAACCCAAGTTAACTCTCCTGGGTACTCTGCCTCTGTTCTTACATCTCTCCCAGGCAGGGTTCTATAGTGAGGTGTGGAGTTTTACAAGAATAAGCCAGCTGGAATAAACTGTCACTTCAGGGGAAAGTGGTGTCATGACTGAATGCAGAGTGTTCTAAGACCGACCCTTCTAGGTTCCTGGGAGTCTTCTCAGGTGTTATTCTGACAAACTGAAGCCAGCATGCATTGCAAGGCCTTTCTCAAGAAGTATAGGCAGGTTCTGGATCTCAGGAGCATCTCTGCTGGCTAATCAGCCTTCTGAGGACTCCTAACCAGCCCTCCTTGGTGCTCCCAGCAGGGAGAGACAGGCTTGTGGACTTAGCATCCCATGCTTTCTCTTTTGCTACAGCACCACCTCCCAGGCTATTAATGTTGGGATGCAGATGAATGCTGAGTTCATCATGCTGAACCACTTCAGTCAGCGGTACGCCAAGATCCCCCTCTTCAGCCCTGACTTCAATGAGAAAGTTGGCATCGCCTTTGACCACATGAAGGTCTGTATGCCTCATGGACCCTGAGGGCTCTGAGGGCAGGGCCTGGTAGGAAAGTGTCCCTCATCCACTTTCCTTTTATGGCCTAGGGCCATCAGAGAAAGCAGCTTTTTCTGTCACTAGCCAAGTGTAGCCAAAATCAGACTGAAGACAAGGCCTGCTCCTGAAGGGTCTTCCTGCCTTCAGGGACCCTGGAGGTTCCAGAACCTCTCCCAGGCCTGGGTGCTTCCCATTGTAGCCTTTGCACCAACCTGTGGGGCAGGGGCTAGTCTCTCAGGGTAGCAGAGCTGAGTCTGCCCCTTTCACCTCACCACATAAGGGAGGAGTGGCCATGAGCCAGCTCTGGTTGTTAGCAGCTTGACAGAGAAGTCTGGAACATGTGTTTGTTTTCACTTTGGTCTCTGTATTCTTACCCAGGATGGGAACTGGCTCTTTCTCATAGTACTTGCTCCCCTCCTGAATAGCTTTGTCTTAAGCCATGCTCCATGGCCTGAGGGTATATATATAAGGAAGGAGAGGCAGTCTTATCCCTGTTCTTATATACTCCTTTAGCCCTCTCCTCTTAGTGTGCCCCTGTCTTGTCTGTCCTTCAGGTCTGCTTTGGAGACTTCCCAACAGTGCCCAAGCTGATTCCCCCACTGAAGGCCCTGTTCGCAGACGACATTGAAGAGATGGTAGAGCGCAGGGAGAAGCGGGAGCTGCGGCTGGTGCGAGCAGCCCTCCTGGCCCAGGAGGCGGACAGCCCAGACTCAGAACCCCAGCAGAAGCGGGCCCTTGTGGAGGAGACACACAGCCCACAGAGCAAGAAGGTCAGAACCCAGTGAAGGTCTAAGCCATCCTGGACTAAAGTCTGTGTTCCTCTGCCCTATGTGGAAGCCACATCTTCTGTCATCCTGGCAGGAGCCAGCACGTACAATCTAGCCAGGAGGCAGCCTGGAAACAGCCCATAGTCCTCTATGGCCGTGGCTGAGGGTGCACCCGTCTGCCAGGTGCCTCCTGTGCCTGGAGGAGAACACACTGGCAGGACAGGAGACCACGCAGTGGAAGACAGCAAGGCAGTCTTAAAAGAATGTATGGAAACTGAGGTGTCTGCCCTCACTCTCTAGCACAGGGGTTCCCTCCGCATGCACAGTCAAGCCATGGCACATGTGAGATTGGTGTGTGTGTCCCAGGTTCCAAGAATAGTATTTCCAAGGACTCAGACTCAATAAAGCTCAAGTTTGGAATCCTGAGTTCTTTGGCTTCGTCGTGGTACTCCTTCAGTGTGGGGGGTCTTCTCTGGGCTGGGGTACCTAGTGTGCCCTGCATGCTCCAGTGCCCACAAGGATCTGTAGAGCCTGTTCTCTTGCTCCATGATGAGAACGAAAATCACTATGAAGGGATGAAGAAATGTCATGTTGGTCTAGATGCCCTGTTGGATCTGAAAACAGGTTAGTGACTGAAACTTGGAAGGATGTTCAAAGTCGACCCTAATGTTTATATATTCTCCCTACCCAGGAGAGCACGGAAAACACGTTAGACACTTTGTGAGCCAGCAAGCACTTGGCCTTCCCTGGTGGCGATCTTCTGACTTCCTCCCGAGGCAGCACAGGATGTTGTCACTGCCCAGCCGCCTTTACTGAAACAAGACCATGTGCCAAGCTCAGGGATAATAAATCTATTTTAATAACGTTACTCTTGACAACAATTTGTACATATATTTAAAGATAACCTTCAACCCCCAGGCTCCATTACAAATTGGGGCTTGGACTGCCCTTGCCAGGAAGTGAGCAAAGCTGTAATGTCAAAAGTCTGCAGATCCCACTCTCAGAGAAGGGTGAGTTTACACTGCCAGGAAAAATAACTAAGCATTTAGAATTTCTCATTGTACAACTGTACATTGGTTTAGATTGAATGGCTCAAATTAAACAAATATAGATTTCATATATACAAATATATCATGTATAGGTATATCTATTTTCAAAGAATCAAACTTTAAACTTGGACTTTGCATGCATGGCCCAGATCTGTTTTATTTCCTTAATCCCAAAGTGTGAACAGGCTCCCTGTGCCCCTGCCCCAGGGCTGGCTGGGACATGGTAAGAAGAATGAGCAGGGTCTGCTGGTGAGCAAAGCAGTTCACACTTGGGCCAGGTGGCCAGTACCACTCCCTCTACTTGCTTTGGGGAACAGAATTATTGCTAGTCAGTTGTAACCTCCAGAAGAGGAGTGCCAGGCCCCACACACCTACTAAGCTGGGTGCCTGGATGGGAAAGTTGTTCTCAGCTACCTAAGGTGTGTAGAGAACATGGAGGCCTACATAGGGTCTGTTTTCAATTTGTCAATTCAGTAAGGGGGTCTTTTCATCAACATGAGGGAAATAAAGCTGTCAAGTAGCTGTGTTAAGATGTTTATTTTGGAGCTGTGAATAAGAGTAGCCTGAAAGGTCTTTCTGGTTGGCCAGGACCCTGGCAGCAGGCAGAGGACAGTGCCCAGGAGGACTTCTGTTGCCTTATAAAAGGGTCACCTCCTGTTCCGATTCTCTGGCCCTTACGGTGATGCTGCAGGACCTGAAGTTCCAGTCAAGGCAGTAACTGGACCCTCTCTTGTACCCTCATCCTGCAGAGGCCATCCTGACATGCCCTTGAGTGGAGGTGGATGCTGCTTGCCATAGAGGCCAACGATGGATCAAAATAGGCACAAAGTCAAAAGGCAAAGGTCAAACAAAAGGCTGGAATCATCACCCAAAATGAACAAACAAAATCTGCACCACCAACACTCGCCACATGGACGGGAGAGCCCTTTTCCTCTGCCCGTCTCCACCCTTGTGTTGGACATGACAGCAAAGGGCTGATGGAAAATCCTTGGCAGGTTAGGGGTGCTGCTCTGGGTGGCGTCTGGGGGCCCGTGGATGTATGTACACATGTCAGGGTGGGCCACATCAAAGAGCTGTACTCTCAGACTCCTCTTCCGAGTCCCTCTTGTCAGACACTGAGTGCCGCCGTGCATGTTCCAGGGGGCTCAGGCGGAGCGTTGACCCCAACTCTATGTGGATGGAGGGGACATCAAAGTGGACAAGATCTGCAGAGAGAGGAGGAGGTGACGGGCTAATTGCAAACAGACAGCTTAGGAAGCAGGACAGACTGGCTCTGCTCAGGCTAGCTCATTACAAGCCACTGCAGGATGGGGTGTGGCTGGATCTGAGCTGCTTCTGCTTGGGAGCCTACCTAAAAGACAAGGCTCTATTTTTGTCTTTTAGCCTGTCCGCACCCAGACTATGATAAGCAGGTGCTCCCAGGCAGACCTCAGTAAGGTCTGGGAATCAGTCTGCAGAGACAGTCACTGTCTTCGACTTAGAAACTGCTGTGTGTCAGCAGCTCAGAATCTTCCTTAAGGTGTTAGATCTACTCCCCCCACTCCCATTCTGATTCATTTTCACAAGGAACACTAGAAGGTCAGTCTGGTAAGGGCAGGGAGGATGAATGTACCAGAAGTTATAAGGCTCAGTATCTAGACATCTGGAAGTCAGCAAAGATACAACCTCACAGGGCATCTGCTGGGTACTCGGCCTCCTTGGACACCACACTGGGAGTGGTCCTGGAGCCTCAGCCACTGCTGTGTAGATTCTGGAGAACCCAGCCTGCTGAGGCCCTGAGCTGCAGGAGGAGAGCTGGGATGATACTTCCCCCTGATTTCTATCATTCCCCTATCCACCTTGTTCTGGACTTGGGTGAGTTTTGTCAACTGGAGCTGCCCACAGCATTGCAGCTGACAGGTCCCAAACTTGACAAGGGCTCAGGCTCAGCCCTGGACCACTCGGAGGTGACTTGCTTTTATTGGCTTTTTAAAAAAATTAATAAAACATGTCTAGACTAAGAAGCACCATACAGGCATTACACTTGGACACTGCCCTCAAAGACGTTTTACAGACACACAAGCAGTGGGACACCCCTACTCTGCCCATTGTAGCCTGTCTGCACAATGGTGGAGCAGATCTGGGGTCTCACCCAGCCAGCACTAAGTGTCCCCCTGAAATGAGTGATGTGGATCACACAGAATGCTTAAAGGCTGACTCTTATGCATGTGAGGCAGGCTGCTGGCAGAAGGGGTGTGGTCTGTCAGGAACATGCGCAGACTCTCTGGATGCAGACTTGTAGACCTGTATCACATCAGGACTGTCATATCAGAGTCTGGGCGTTGAGGGCTTGAACATGAAGGTTCAGACAGCTAGCACAGGAGTGTCTCAACCTTACCTTGGTAGTGCTCTCAAAGGAGCCTGAGCAAGAAAGGTCAATCAGCAAGAGGGCAGAGCTTAGGGGAGAACCCTCAGAGAAGCTTTGGCTGTTTCCCTCAGACCTGTGAATACCAGATTTCTCACTGCTAGTCAACAGGACAAAAGCTTCATTCCTCTGGGCTTCACTCATGCTCTTACACAACTTTTAAATTTAAATATCTATTCTTGATGAGAGAGAGGGAATGATAAAATGCCCCCAAAACTTTGTCCAGGGTCAGACTGGATCTGATGGCTGCTGTTAGCACACCGTCCAAGCTTTGCCTTAGCACTGAGATCAGCTGGTGCAAGCCTGTGGTCTTGTGCCAGACCGCACCTGGTGAGTGTTCTTGGGGACACGTCCCTCAGCAAAGGGGTTCAGGGAACAGTCTCAGTGGGAACAATGACTTCAGAAGCTATAAGAGGAGGCTTGTTATCCAGATAAACTATAAACTTGAGAAAGGGGGATTGCTAAAATGGTGAGGGGTGGAAAGAAAGGGCTGGGTGTCTCCTAATGAGAAGAAAGGAAAAACAGGCCAGTGATCTCAGAAAGCCACAGGCTCCTAAGCCAGGGGGCCCTCCCTGAGGCCAGGGCAGCCAGTAAGTGAAGTAGGCATGCTGCTGGTGGGTCTGAGCCACATGCAGTGGGAGGAAGGGCTGGTGAGATGGGTGTAGCCAGGCAGCTGGCTGGGCTGGCTAGGAGGCGTAAAGCGAGGTGAGCTGGGGCCAGCTTACCCTGAAAATCCCCCTCACACGTATCCAACACTGCGTCACTCATGTCACACAGCTGCAAGAACATAATGATAGGATTCGGAGAGAGGAACAAACAGGATGAATCACATGTAACAAAAAACACTGCCCATGTCACAGTCCCAGATAGGCCACACCGACTACAGATTCTGCACTGCCAGAGACCTATACATATAGGACACACAATGGTCTGCTGCCCAAAGAACATTAAAACAACAGAGACATTGGGCAGGATATTACTTGAGTCAAAGGGTCCCAGACATTCAGCCTAGGCTATGTGACCTCTGCCTCACAAGCTACAAGGCACTGTCCCTCCCTGCCTGCTGATACCTACCTACTAATCTCATTCTTCTTTCCTGAGTGAAAACACTGTTCTCCTGTGTTTTGCATGATGGACTACCTTGTATCCCTGCCTGGGAATGGTTGGCGTGCTGAAGAAGCAGCCCCAGGAGCTGCCTCTGGCCAATGCCCACTCTGAGAACAGGTGTTGCTTTCTACAAGGGCTCACTTGGGTCACCTTGGTCACATGCCCTGCAGCACTCCCAGGTTCTGGACCTCCCGAGGCTTGACTAAGCTACAGATGGCAGGGTGACAGCAGCTATATATTCCAACATCAATCACTTCTAAAAGTATAGAAGCCAGGTTGCCTGGTGGGTCTTCTCATAATGCTGTAACTAACTCCTGAGCCACCACAATCACTTACCATTGACTAGCATTTTCACTGGCTGCCAAGAGCTGTCCCCCAAAAACTGTGGCTGCTGTCTCATCTAGAGAAGAACATGCCAAGTTCTGTGATGATATGATGGGGAAATAATAGGATCTGAGCAAGGCTGCACACAAGTAGGTTGGTGGCCTTTGTATATATGTAGCATATGATATGTGTGGCCATGTGGCACATAATGCATGTGGGCATGTGGTTTTCTTAATATGTGTGCTGGGGATAAACTCAGGTATAGCAAATGGTCTGCCACCCAATTATGCTCCAGAATCATGGTATGTGGCTTTCATGGTATGCAGCTTACACATATATCATGGTATGTGGCAGTGTGTGCATGTATATGTCATATGTGATGTGTTTGTGTATGCTATATGTACATGTTTATGTGTGGTATATGCGCTATGTGTGTGTATATGCTGTGTGTATGTACATTTGGTGTATGTATGAGTATGGTGTGTACATTTGGTCCAAGTGTGGCCTATATATTTGTTTGCAATGTATGTGCTTGTAGTCCCTATGTGATGTATGTATGTGGGTGCTAAGTAAACACGCAGGTATGGGGCATCTATGTGTATGGTATACAAATGTGCATATGCATATGGAGTGTGGTGTACAGGCTTGTTAACTTGATGTAGTGATATTTTGTTTGTGCTCTAACAAATAAAGCTTGCCTGAAGATCAGAGGGCAGAACTAGCCACTAGTTAATGATAGAGGCTAGGCAGTGGTGGCTCACACCTTTAATCCCAGGACTTGGGAAGATTAGGAGCTCAAGGCCACCCTAAACTACACAATATTGAATTTGTCTAAAAGAGAAACAGAGCCATGTGGTGGTGATGGTGTTGGTGTTGGTGATGAAGGTGGTGATGATGGTGTTGGTGGTAACGGTGGTGGTGGTGGCGGCGGTGGTGATGGTGGTGGTGGTGGTGGTGGTGATGTGGTAGTGATGTGGTGGTGATGGTGGTGATGGTGGTGGTGATGTGGTGATGGTGGTGGTGGTGGTGGTGGTGGTGGTGGTGGTGGTGGTTAATCCAAGCACCAAGGAGGTGGAGACAGGATCTCACCCTTTTGACCTGAGGATTTGGTAGAGGTAAGAAGTCTCTCTAGTGGCTGACTCCTTTGTTCTTCTGATCTTTTAGCATTTACCTGATACCTGGCTCTGGGTTTATTATACATGGTTGTTAGCCACCATGTGGTTCTCAGGAATTGAAGTCAGAACCTTGAAAAGAACATCCAGTGTTCTTCTTAACCACTGAGCCATCTCTCCAGCCTCTGGTTTTAATTGCTCTCTTTATTAAGACCAATTAGAATTTGAGTTACTACTTGAAATAGCCCAGAGTCACCTGAGAAGAAGGAACCTCAGTTGAAAAATTGCCCTCACAAGATCAGCCTGTGGGTAAAACTGTGATGCATTCCCTTAATTAGTGATTGATGCAGGGGGGAGGGCTATCCCATTGTAGGTGAAGCCACCCCTGGATGGTGGTCCTGGGTGCTATAATAGGGAAGGCTAAGCAAGCCATGAGGAGCAAGCCAGTAAGCAACACTCTTCCATGGCCTCTGCATCAGCTCCTGTCTTCAGGTTCCTGCTTGAAGTTCCTTTTCCAACTTCCCTTGATGATGGGCTGTAAGGTTAAAATCCAGTGTGTGTGTAGTATTGTTGCAGCATATTTGATCATACTGTGACACTCCAAGACTTAATAAAGTTAACCCTGAGTCATTGGGCAGGGTCAACTACTAACTGACTGGAATTACTCATAGAGATTTTGGAGGACACAGGATACAATATGATAGTCACAGGAAAGAGTAAGGGGGTGCTTAGAAAGATTTGAGGGCCTTTTCAACCTGGTAAGCATGGAGAAACAGGGTCAGCTGGTCATTCCTCTACTGCTTTTTGGATCTATCAGATTTTTACCCCAATATCTGCCTCCTGGGTTTTTATTAATAAGAGAACAATTTAATGCCCCATTCTATGTATATGTGTGTGTGCTATATGCATGTCTGAGTATTTGGTATAAACATTCATGGTACATGTGATATAGAATACATATATGTATGCTATGTGCACAAGTGTATATGTATATATTTGTGGTATATGTGTGTGTGCTGTGCACACTTGTGGGTGTGTGTATTTATGTGATGAGCATATATGCAGAATATACATGCTTTCAATGTGTGCATGTGGTGTACATGTATGTGAGGATATTTGTGGGTATGTGGCATTGCTTCCTGTGTCTTAGGCTGCCTCACCTTCTGCTGTCTGGGACAGTGTTCAACAGTGGTTCTCAGGCTCTGCCTGCCCTATGAAATGAACCAGCTCTATTTAAGGACTCAGACCAGCACTATGCTTATTTCCCAAAATAAGGAAAATGATCAGAGGACATTAGCAGCCACCAGAAATCCTCCCCTAATTAGAAATCTTCTAATTGTTCTAAGGCAAGTGTCTGGGGACCTTTTCAGAATGTCTCATTTCTTCCACAGTAAACTGTAGTTGCCTCTACTGTAATTTCATATGCTTGTACAATTTCCTGGAAAGACAACTTCCATCTTAGTTCTGAATTTAGAGTAAAACTCAGCTAAGCAATTGTGGGTTTGACAAATTTGCTGCTGGAGGAATTTGGTGAGAGAAGGAGACATGTTTTTCTGAAGGTGACCCATCTCTAATATGTATTTGCAAATATACTTCCCTAGTGAGGCTTATTTTTCTACTCAGAAAAGCCTCTCTCCTCCAGATAAGTATCTGTACCGCTCAGATGCTGGGCTCTGTCTGGGGGAAGGTGACTCGGCCTCTGTGATTTGATGCCAGCCTCTGGAGATCTCACTCCAAAGGACTCAATGCCACCAACTGCTTAGAAAACAGATCCGTAGGCTGGAGACGTCCCAGGAGCTCCCCTGGACATCAGCTGCCCCCCAGGATTACTTTCCCCTGAGGGACTTGTGGCCAGATGTGAATGTGCTGCTCCTGCCCCTGGCACACCCTGCTATGTGGCACGGGATGGCCTGCATACCTGTAGACATGCTTTCCCCTGGTGACATGCCGTCTAGCATGGGGTGCTCCGTGGACTGTGGACTGGAGGCCGACAAGCTGACACTGGGGGGTTGAGGTGGTGGCAGGGTGGGCCTCTGTCGGGGCTTAGGGGTGGGCCGAGACTTGGCTAAAGTGCTTGTGAAGACAGAGGGAGAGGCCAGGGGAGGGGCGGAGGCAGGAGAAAGCTGGCCAGAGGCCAAGGAGTACCCTGGAGGGTAGCTCAGTCCATAGGGTGATGGAGTGCTTGGTGGGGTAGGAGATAGGCTCACTGGGGAAGGCTGGCCAGCAGGCTGCTCAGAAACAGTCCCTGGCTGCACGAAGGGGACCTTGGGAGGAATTGGTGCCAACTTCTTTGAAACTGTAAGAGAAAACATAGGACAAACAGCTATTAGGGAAGCCACTAAGATGACTGTTAGTGTGTGTCCCTCTGGCTCCTGGCTGCCATTGCTTCCTTCTGCAATGCCAAGAGAAGCCAATAAGCATTTAGTGAATAGAGAGGGTTGGGGTTTCTTCACTTACCACCTGCTGCTAACTTTCTCCTGTTCTCCTCACTGAATTCTAAGAGTGAGTCAGTAAGACTGGCTCACTGGGGAAGATTCCAGTTCAAAGAGTCACCACAGGGCTACTGGCCAGGGTGGTCAGGGTGGGGATGGAAGTAAGTAGCCCTTGAAGCTGAGCAATGATCTTATTTGCCCATTGACAAGTTGATTTCTCTGGCTACAAACACCCCCAGCCTGCAACGACTCAGACCCCCACTTTAACCTTGTGCCCTGGATGCCCAGGCTTTGGTTGGTAATCTTTGAGTTAACAGACATAATAGCTTTTCTATATTGATGGAATGTAATGCATAGTGACCAAATTATAGTCATTCCCATGTCTCCAAGGGTGTGCTTCTGTGTGCTGGGAATTTGCCAAGAGGTCCCTAGTTCTTTGTGAATATCTAATTAATTGCTGCATATGGACTATAGTTACCGCACTGTGCAATGGAGCAATTGAACTCCGCCCCTCACAATTATGACTTAGTAGCTGCACCCCCCTCCCCCAGCCCATGGGTCACTTGTACTCCCTGGATGCAAGTATGGATGAACCAATTGTAATTTCTCTTTTGCAGTGCTGGAGAGTAAGAAAGAGGTCAAGCACTGAGCTACGCCCCATGTGGCTGCATTTTTAAAGCCCAACACTACCGCAGCTTCTCTGAAGTATCCCTATTTCCCAATTTATGTACTTAATCCTAGAAGATGCCTGCTATCTTGAATTGAAAGCGAATAGTATCCATAATGGAGTTGAGTACCCAGGAGATCCCACTGATAGGCAAACATCCTGAGAACACGAACTTCAGAACTGAGGGGTGGGTGCCAGTACATGACGAATGCCAGAAGGAACTTATTTAAGTCCCCAGAGAGGTCCACTGGCCTGTCCCCCTCCCTCACTCCTCCCGTACTCTCTCTAAGAAGGAACGCTATTCTGAGGATGTCTTATTTCTCAGGCTTGTCTCCCCTGCAGTGTGGAGGAGAGAAAAATAGGCTCTGCAAACCTGGGGTCAGGTTTCTATCTTCAGCTTGCTGCTACATGTCTCGGGGGTAATTATTTTAGTGTCTTTAAAAAATAAATAGGCCTCTTTTGTATAATGTGAAGAACAGTATTTTCTCCATAGCAGTGTGGTAATTCAGTGGGATGATTTGGTGAAGCATCATAGCATCTGATATATTACACAGATTCTGTTCCCTGATCTTGCATACTGACCTGCTGCGAATGTAGTGCCATTCCCTGGTGGAGTCAGCCAATTTCTCAAAAGTTCTAGTGCTGAGACTAGGAATGATTGGTTAAGCACAGGTTTCCAGAGGCCCTTGACAATGGGAAGAATGTCCATCTCTGGCCTAAGAATGGTCAAAAGAAGGGACCTACCTTTCCGGAGGGTGTGAGGACTCTGGTCTGCAGGAAGCTGGCTGGGGCTGGCAGCCGGCTGTGGCCCCAGTTGTGTCCCTGGGCAGGCTGTCCCCTGAATGGAACCTGGACTTCCTTTCTGCCCAGACCCTGGAGACAATTCCTTGCCTTTAGATGCACTGAAACACAAACACACAGGACAGGGGAGCTCTTAAGTAGTCATTTCCGGCATCCATCTTGCTCACTGCAGAGCCAAGTGTCTGGTCCCTGTTTGACTAACACTGCCTTGTCTTGTCCCTCTGATGGTCCGGGATGGGTGCTGTGACTGTCTCTTCCTGTAGCACTGATGGCCTGGGTTCCGCTCTCAGTGTGGTACTCACAGCCAGCATCCTCTGCCCTTGGTGATCAATGAGCAACATGGAGCACACTTTTGGCATCCTCTACGTGCTGCCCTCATCCAGGAAAGTCCAAGCCATTCTGAAACTAAACACCTGGATCTTCTTGTTCCTTCCATCACCATGGCATACCAGAGAGGGCTTCCTAGGGTCTGTGTGCTCAGGGTCATGACCTCCGCTGCCAAGCTGTGGCTCTCCAGTCAGAGGGGATAAGTCTAACTTCTGCAATAATCTTTGCCAATGAGTGATGCTCTCCACAGAAATGCCCCTGAGAGGCACCACTGTACAATAGTATTGGAATGCCTTCAGATCTATCCTTAGGAGTATTCATATAGCACAGATATACCATACTGCATTGCTTTCATAAGGCGGGAGAAACAAGTGATGCAAATGAGTAATGGGTGCTGCAAAGGGGACTATCTCAGTCCATCCATCCGTCATGTGTCTCTTCTCTCTTGATCAGCTTGTCTGGACCATTGTTACCAACCTCTACATCTCCATGTTTCCACTGTCCTGCTGCAGCTCCCATGAACCCAGAGTCCTGCAGGTGCACAGGCAGCATCAGGGCTTCACTCTCACATACTCAGTGTTGGGTGCCCCTCCCAAATCTGTGATTGTCTCCTTTTCTCTTTCTCACTTTTATATTTTGAAATAGAATTGTTCTACTTGTTAAAGATCTGCAATTTAATTTAGGAAGAGTCTAGGTGAAAGGCTCAGACTACTCAGCACTGCCATGGGGGGGTGTATATCCCTAGTGTATCAATAGCTAACCAAGCAACCTCTATAGTCCTCTGGGTTGCTGCATGAGGAGAGAAACAAACCATTCCAAGATGTTACTCCCACTTCCAAGTCATGTCCTCTGCCGGGCCCTCACCAGGTATGGTATCCCTTCCTTACACTCTGGACCACACTGAGTTCAGTGTTGCCACTGCTTGTCAGTGGGACATGAGATGTAGGGCAGAAATCCTAGGTTCCTAACTTTAGGCAGAGACAGTTCTGGTAATGTTCACTGAACTGGTGATGGAATGGGCATCCCTTTCTTCTCTGAAAGGCAACGCCACCTCACAGCAGGCTGCGAAGGTCACCACGTCCTGAGTGACCGCCACCTTTGCACTTCTGGTCTACACTAGTTTTAGAAGTGGAAACTGCCCCCACAAACTTACAGGCAGAAGGGAGAAATGCTGACATTCTAAAGTTCAAGCCAGGGAACACATGCAGGCACAAGAAGAGAGACATGGAGGGTGGGAAGTCCCCAGCAGGTTCTGGAGAAGTGCCACCTTCTGTGTCTGCTTGGGGATGCTGTTCTTGGAAAGCCTGTACTTCACATGGTAATCCAGGGCAGGTGATGCAGATGACTGGGTGCTGGCAAGATGCAGAAAGCCAAACATGAATGCTTAGACGTGGGGGTGGTGGGGAACGGATCCAGGAGGCCTGGGAGTAGGAGCCAAAGCCAAGCACCCCAGCATTCATGCCAGCCTTCCATGGCGGGGGCTGGGCTTACCTGGGGTGTTCAGGGGTGGGCTGCAGGCTGGCGCCTGATGGAGAGAGCGCAGGAGCTGGAGTGGCAGGGCTGTCTGGGACCTGCTCCGGTAGGGGTGATGGCAGGGGTGCAGCCAGCTCAGAGGGTGGGGCAGGAGGCTGCATGGAAGGCGGGGCGCAGGATGCTTTCCGACCAGCAGAGGAGCCTCTTCGAGCCACCCAAGATGTGTCCATGACCCTCACACCCATGCTGGCGAGGGACACAAAAGCATCTGCTTACCCACATGTGACAAGTGACATACAGGTTCCCTCCCCCATGAAGCGAAGACATTCAAGCAATCTGTGAGGAGAGAGCAGCAGCCTTAGCACCCTCCTAGGCCTTGGGAAGCAATGCTCACAGTAGAGGAGATGGCTAGCGACGCTCCAGTGCCTGGGCTGCTGGGGACCAGCCCAGGCCTGGCACGAGCAGCCAGCTCACAGTGGCAAAGCACAACAGGGCACAGGCAGCAGCTTGGGAGCTCACAAGCTGTGCTCTCACCCTTTGCCAAAGCCAGCAGGCCCTGGGATAATGGCCCCTAAAGCATCCTGGGGTATGGAACCAAGCTGTTCTCAGAGCAGAATGTGGCCTACCTGGGGTAAGGGGGTGCTCAAGGGAAACATTCCTCTCGTGTGAGATGAACGTGAGTGGGACATTGATAGATAGCACCAGTCTAGGACATGAACCAACCAGCAGGAGACTTTAAATACATCCGTTTTGCAAGGTGGGTTCTAGCCCCAGCTTTGCCACTGCTGGGTATCCTATCAAGGTACGACCTCTGTAGGCCACAGCTGCTGATCTACATAGCATGGAAGGAGCTGCTCATGCCTCTGGTCACTCCAGCTCAGAGTCTGTTCGGATAATGGACACACAGCTCCAAGTAAGTCGGCCAAGCAACCAAACATGGCACATTCACCCTCTTGCCGAGCTCACTACCACACAGCTTGCTTGCTTTGAGAGACTGCAAGTGGCCTCGTAGCTACCAGAGGATACTGTACCTTTGGATTTTCCTAAGGCTGCAGGGACAGAAACATACAGATATTAGTGTCAATGAATCTACGCTTTCCTTTGGACACAGAGGTCGTGTGTCTGCAAGGGGTCTCCTGTGAAGGTCAGAGTCCTGATGGAAAGCTTGTATTGTGTGACAAGATGACTACTGTTTAAGCCTCTCCTGTGTCTACACAAGCCACAACTGCACAGGGGGATAGAGGATACCTATAGAGTTGTCAGGGCTATGGGGTAATGGAATCATCAGAAAGCCAGACATCTGCTTATTTTCAAGTTGCAAGAACACAGAGGCAGCTAGTGCCCCATCATCTAGTCCAGGGGGACCTGGTCCTGTATCCTTTTGCAATGGCTTCACTAACTAATGCAAGAACTCTAGTATGGAGGGAGATGTGAATTTTTGTACAAAGAAAGCTGCATGCCAGGACATACTCGTCTCTAGTGCTTAGGGGAAAATAAGAGAACATTCATGTGTTCGTTTTTTACTCAGTGGTCAGAAGCGCTGAGCTATTATAGAGTGCTGCCTGTCTAAAATGGCCACATTGATAGTGTAGAGGTGCTGCAAGAAAAAGACCAATTCAAACACAGAGATAAGCTGTAGCAGGTGGAATGGGTCCTTTAAAGAAACGTGCCTCAGCACAGATCTGTGGATGCAGAGAAGGTGCTATCCAACAAACCTAGGCTTTGTCAGTTTCCTGAACCGTTAATGCCTACTGCTCTGGCTGGCATTTCTCAGGTCCCCTGATGGCTTTATCGAGGCATCTTGAAATGGAGGAATATCTTTTCCCAGGGTTCACTGGCTTTTATCATCTTAAACAAGCACCTTCATACAACAACCAGAAAACCTCAGGAATATCACCAAACTCTGGGGCAGGAGACAGTGTGTGTCCCCTTGTAGTCATAGCAGGCCAAAGAGAATCAGCAAACTATGCTTTCTGGGTTTCAAAATTTATCAGGACAAAGTGGGAGAGAAGCTTAGTCTTATACAAGCTGATAGCATGTAGCTACAAAGGTCAGGGAACACAGCAGAGAGGCAGCCACACGAGTTCGGAAGTCCCACCCCCTGTTCCTCCTTGTCACATTCTCTTCTGCTTAGAAGAGCCCTTTCTGCATCCGGGAGGGCAAGCCCAGTCCTTAGAAGTGGGGCTGTGGGAAGTGCTTTCTCTTTCCAAAGGCAGCTTCTAACACAGGGAATCTCAGATCCCAGACTACCCATGCCTGCTGATCTGGTTCAGCCTGGGAAAGAGTAGGCTTGGGCACCAGTTAGGTCCTGAGCAAGCCCTGGTGATTAGGACTGGCAAATGCCAGCAACTGAGAACTATAAGATGAGTGCACACTGCTACCTTCATCAGAGGCTGCTGAGCTATGCCAGTTACCCTCTGCCTGTCAAAGAGGCTGATGGGCAGAATACGTTGTGGGTTCAGTGAATACACATACTATGTCCACTGATATTTTCAAGTAGTTATAGAAATCTTAGGGTGACTCAATGGCCAAGGTAGAAGCTATACTCACAGTATAGCTTTTAAACTCAAAGGAGCAAACTGCTAAATTCTGTATGCCTGAATGTCCAGATAGACTCAGCTCAAGGCAGCTATGACAAAAGGGGGCTATGCACAGACAAGGGGATTAAACCGAAACTCTGAACTGATAGTTCTCAAGCCTTTGCTCCTTGTCTCAAAAGAGAGAGCAGAGCAGACTCAAGGTGCTGCTGTGTTTAAGGATGACAGACGGAAGGGGTGAAATAGAAAGCTGATTCCAGCTGATGCTGACAGAAATTCAAAGCCAATGTGGACGTCCCAGCACCCCCATGTTCCCCCATTGTAATGTCCCCCCATTATAAAAACTGGGGGATCAGCCTTAGAGAAAGGGTGCAAATGCCAGGTTAGGAGGAGACTTTGAGAAGCTAAGGTTAGGGGAAGCTGTGGATGGGAGGCACAGAGTGAGTTCCAGGGATGGCCTCCTGGAGCATTGTGCTCTGGCTCCTCAGGGCCTCTCCTGGGGAAGCAGGAAGGACTCAAGGGGTGGTGTCTTCAGAATCTGCCCCAGGGTGAGATCTGCTGTTATGGTAGGGAACCACCAGATAGACGACCTGGAGTTGCCACCACCCCTCATTGGGATTCACACGGGTAGACCAGATGACAAGTCCTTGATCCTCTCTGCCTACTAGAACTTTCCATTTATTTCTCTGTTATTATAGGCTTTTGTGACATAAAGTTGTTTGGAGCACAGGTTGGCCTCCACCTCCCACAGGCTGGCATTACAAGCGCTTGGCACAACTGAGCACCATTTGCCTGTAACTAGTTATAGATCACACTTTGGATTGTTTTTAAATGAGATCTTAACAAAGAATAGGTTCTGAGATGACCCATGCCTCCAGTCCCAGGTAGATCAGTTACTGACTTGTAACTCTTTCCTCATAGACAGATGGGAAGCAAATGCCCCCTTCCAGCTTCTAGTATCCATAAGGGTAACTTTTGAAGGAAGACCTGGCAGACCTTCACAGCACTGCCTGGAGGCAGAAGGGACAGGAAGCGTTGTGCATTCCTGAGAGATGGGGTTGTGTTTTGGAGAGGCCTATGGTAGTATATCCTCTCAGAACGTGGTAAAGGATGCTAGAAGCTGGTGGACCCTTTAGAAGCTGGGGCCTAGCACTCAGGGTGATAGGGTCATGAGTGACAGTATCCTCAGAAGGACCCAAGGAGTTTCTGATGGGACTCTGCTTCTCACATGAGAGATGTTATAAAAGGGCAACCTTGATCCTTAAACCTCTCTCTGGCTTCCTGCCTTGCCATGTCATCTCTTGCTTTCACATGCACGCCTACTGCCATCTGCCATGAAATGGAGCTAGCCAAGGGGACCTTCACTATTGCTAAGCCAAGGCTGGCACCATGCCTTGAAAGCTCCTAAACTATGAGTTATGTAAATCTCTTTTTTTTCTTTTTAATTACCCAGTGTGGTGGTTTGAAAGAAAATGGGTCTCATAGGGAGTGGCACTATTAAGGAAGTGTGGCCTTTTTGGAGTAGGTGTAACCTTTTTGGAGGAAGTGTGTCACCATGGGGGTGGGCTCTGAGGTCTCATATATGCTCAAGCAACACCTAGTACACAGACACCTTCTGCTGCCTGTGGATCAAGATATAGAACTCTCAGCTCCTTCTCCAGCACCATGTCTGCCTGTACACTGCCATGCCCTACCATGATGATAATAGACTAAACCTTTGAAACTATAAGACCCAATTCAGTGTTTCCCTTATAACAGTTGCCATGGTCATGGTGTTTCTTCACAGCAATAGAACACTGGCTAAGACATCCAGCCCCCAGTATTTAGTTATAGCAACAGAAAGTGAATTAATATGAACACAAAGTATGTCTAAGAAGAGGTGTGCCCAGCTATGGAAATGGTATTGTTTTAAAAAATATTTACTTATTTATTTATTTATTTATTTATTATGTATACAGTAATACAGTATATAGAAGAGGGCACCAGATCTCAGAACAGATGGTTGTGAGCCACCATGTGGTTGCTGGGAATTGAATTCAGGACCTCGGGAAGAACAATCAGTGCTCTTAACCTATAAGCCATCTCTCCAGCCTCCTGGAAATGGTATTTTATCAGGTGATAAGGCAGAGATGTAGCAGATGAGAACATATGTTGTGGGAGGGGTCTAGAAGCTGATTTGCATTGCTGTTATGACATAGTGACTATATCCTCTTCTGTTTAAGGCAACAGAGTAGGATTTGGAGGCAGTACATTTTGGTATGAATCCCAGATTTGCTGGTTATTAGCTATAGATACAGATGAGTGGCCTTCAAATATCCTTTATAAAGTAGGAGTGGCTAACCCTCTTTCCCTTAGGGAGTGTTTATAGAATAATGAACTAAAGACCCTTAGTCCTAGGAGACCAGGCATAGGCTGAGCACCCTTCATCTGAAAAGCTAGCATGCAGAAAACTTCAACCCAAAGCTTTGTGAGCTGATAAGAATATCAGAAATTCGGGGCTGGAGAGATGGCTCAGTGGTTAGGAGGACTGACTGTTCTTCTATAGGACGCGGGTTCAATTCCCAGCACCCACATGGCAGCTCACAACTGTCTCTACCTTCAAGATCTGGCACCCTCACAGACAGGCAAGCAAAACACCAGTGTTTTTAATATAATAAAAATATTAAAAAAAAAGAATATCAGAAATTCTACACTTGACCTCAAGTGCTGACCTGCAGTCACAGCATAGGCACAGGAAAGATGTGGTATAAAATTACCATCAGGATATAACTGTGAAACATATTTCATTTGTATTCTTGGTTGTACCCTCAAGGTGTTACATGTATTTAAACATATACTCCAAATTTTGAAATATTTGTAGTCCTAAACTGTTTTGATAAGGGACACACAACCTTGAGGAAAAATCAACAGTGGTAAGGTCCTGTCACATCAGATGCTAAGCACGTATGACTTTAAATGTATCTAAGTGGGTATGATGGCACACACCTTTAATACCAGCACTCAGGAAGCAGAGGTGGGCAGATCTTGGAGTTTAAGCCTAGTCTACATCATGAGTTGCAGGACAACCAAAGCTACATGACAAGACTTGGTCTAAACCTACATAAGATGTCTACTCAATAAAGGAGCAGACTGTGTTTGTTAGGGAACAAATGGGGGACAGTGTGTGATGGAGACACCAGGCAGATGCCCCCTGGGTTTAACATCTGACATCAGTGTTCTTCCCTCTCCAGCAATAAAGCAAGGAAGAAGGGTGACTCAGATCCCCTGTTCCTTCTCGTGTTGTCCTGTAGGGCTCTGGCCTGTTAGACCAGTCAAGATGGGCTTCTGAAGAAGGGATACTGACAGCCTGACAGAAGACCCTAAGAGTAAAGAATGGAAATTAAGGCGAAAGTTCACACAACCCACCTGGCATGGATGGGATAAGTGTCTTCCAAAGCCTATGTGCTGATGACCTCTGGCCATCTAGGGAGATGAAGGAATTTTTAGGTCTCCTAAAGGATGCTCAGTTACTAGCAGTACCTCAGAAGAGTCTCCAGGGTCCCATTCTCCTCTTTTCTCTGTGCTTCCTCTGATGTGAACTTCTATGTACGCACTGGGGCCCAAAGGCAATGGGACCAAGCAACAGTTTTCACATCTACAACCATTATCCACAATAAACACTGTTCCTCCTCAGCTGACGATGGCAGGTATTCAGTTATATTAACAGTGATCTGACTGCCCCATTTGTACTTCTCAGTGCTCAGCCGTGGACGGTGGGCAGGCAGAGGAGGGAGAATGAGAACTGTCATCTTGGATGAAAGCTTCAATGGAGAACAAACCTACAGAGGACAGGGAACCTGGCTATGAAGGGTCACAACCTTCCTACCTAAAGAGTGGCTGATAAGTTAAAGAGAGCCCTTTATGATCTTCAGGTGTCACTGGCAGGATTGGCTTTAGTATATTTTGTGCTTGCAGAGTTAGATCAAATACTTGGTATAGTGCAGGTAGACAGAACTATCAAGTACTTAAGAGGCAAGGAAAAGGCATGGTCGGGATGCCTCGGTGGGGGAAAAGTTGGTCCAGGCATGCCATTACTTTAAAAATTTATTTTTTTATATGTATGTGATTCTGTGTATGACACATGTGAGGATGCCTATGAACGTTGGAAGAGGGCACCAAACCTCATGGAACACAGGAGTTGGGTTCTAAGCCACCCAATCATGCTGGGAATTGAACCTACGTCCTTTGGAGGTACAGCAAGTGCGCTTAGCTGCTGAGCCACTATCCCGCTAACCCCAGTGTATTGCTTTGCTATCTTAAAGATATGGGGATGTCACTCAAAAGTTGAGACTTCCTAAGTTGGCTACTGACTCACTGCTCCCTTGAGACAGATCCTACTTGGACCTCAATTTCCCTCCAAGGGATGCTTGGATTCTGTACCAGCTACATTCCAAAACTGAGTATTCTGTGAGACATAGGAAGAACCTATAGAGCCAGATATCAGAAATTCAACAACACACCTTCTGCCTTCAGCCAAGAACATCACTATAGCTAGTTCAGATGCCAGTGATGGTCACTGAGACACCAACACTGAGCAAGGACAGTTAAAGTGTCTGTTGCTATTTTTCCCACAATGCTACTTGCTAGTAGCTGCAGAAAATAGCGCATTAGGCTCCTGGAGCTGGAGTGATAGGTACCACAAACTTGGCAAATGACAGATATAAACATATAGTTCTGGAAGCAGATTCCAGATTCTCCATCACTAAGGTCCACTCAGCAGCAGCGTGGTTGTGATCCCTGCAGGGGCTCTAGGGGACATATGATCTATTTATCCTCTATCTTCTGGTGATAGCCAACCTAAGGATCTCAGTTCCACCTTCACAGCTCTATGTAAGTGCAGTTCCCTGTAAATCCTACAAGACCAGTGAGAAGCCAGCTGAACTTTCTACTTCAAGACCCTTAATTAATGCTGCAAAGACCCCCCCCAATAAAGTAATATATACAAGTTGCAGATCTGGGCTCCATCTCTGTGGGTGGCCATTATCCTGTGTGTCATGATGAAAGCCACAGATGTGAGCTCTTGACTTTGGTCCATGATGCACTCAAGATGTTCTACTTGTGGTGTTATGAGTCAGAAAGGTTTCATGACCAGACCGATGAAGAACAAGCTGCCTTACATGACATCTAGGATTTAAATCATTGGCCCAAAAGATGTTCTTGGCACTGACAGAAAACTTCCCACTTCTGCCCAATTTTACCCAATTTATCTGATCCAACTTTGCTGATTTTCTAATAACAGCTTTATTGATAAAGTTATATAGTTTACAGTTTCTTTCTTTAATTAATTTATTTATTATGTATACAGTATACAGAAGAGGGTACCTGGTGTCATCATAGATGGTTGCGAGTCACCATGTGGTTGCTGGGAATTGAACTCAGGACCTCTGGAAGAACAGTTAGTGCTCTTAACCTCTGAGCCATCTCTCCAGCCCTACAGTTTCTTTTTATCTTGGAAAAAACCCTTCAATAATATCTACTTAATGTCAATATTTCAATGGGCAACTTAAAAGACTTTAACATTTTCCTCAAGATATATTAAGAGCTCAGAAATGGGGACAGATGTTGAGAATTAGTGAATATTGCTGCTACTCAGTGGATGTAGAATGTTCTCCTCTCCCTCAAACAAAAGTATTCCTTTTTTTTCCCCAAATTTCAACACTGACCACTGTGCCTAGAAATCTGTTACTGGGCAATTTCATTTTTATCTGAACATGACAAGAGTATATTTACAAACTTTGCTGGCTATGGAATCATCTAATATCATTGTCATGTATGCCATCACCCAAATGTCATCATGTGGTACATGGCTTCAAATCATGCCCTGTCAGACAGGTCATTGTGGGGTTAGCTTAAACTATGTTTTTCATCTTATGTACTGTGGAATACAAATTTTAAAATGTGAACGATACATTTTACCTCATGTATTGCAGTGATAATAGACTAGGAGAGCAGATGATGGAAATAAAGTTTTGAGTTTTTAAACTTTTAGATTGTGTGTGCATGTGTCTGTGTCTGTGTGTGCGCGCGAGTGTGTGTGCAAACGCAGAGGACAATTTGTGAGACTTAATTCTCTCCTTTCACCGTGTGGGGCCTGGCCTCAAACTCAGGTCACCAGGATTAGCAATAGTGCCTATGCACATGGAGCCTCACACAAGCCCCAACCCTAGATCAGCATGGCACACAGGCTGTACAGTTGATTCCCAGTGTTCTAAAGCTACAGGACCTCACCAGAGAGGCAGCATCATCTTAAAATGCCACTGGCCAAGCTGCTGCCACACTGGAGGTGGCCAGTAGACTTGGAAGAGCCCAGTAGTTCTGAAGTGTTCTCTATGGCTCAACCAGCACCAGCATCTACCCGTGAGGGCATCCTGATGGCTTGGCAATGGGGTCACATGGGGACTGGGCTACTGCTTAGAGTGAGATTTAAAAGAAAGGCCCATGTGCACCCTAGTTTTCCACCTTTTTGCTCCCCTTTTTCTTTGATAAAGATTTTTCTCTTCCATATTTGAATATCTAAGAGTTTCTATTTCCCTCTCCCCAGTAGGTAGTGATCAACACACACATATGCACACATACACAAATAACCCCATGCACCTCACACATTATCTCTGCTGAGTGAGGTTATAAGCAGGAACAGTGACCCACTGAAGACAACTGCAGTCTCCAACACACACACACACACACACACATCACAGGGCACAGTCTTAGGGCTCCACTGCAAATTCCAGCACCTGGTACCAACTCCCATGCAGCAGGAGGGACAGTTTAACCCCAACTCTTCCACAGGTCTCTCAGGCCCTTTTGGCATCTGCCTTTGCCATACATCCTGGTTGTTCTTGAGGGGAACAGGGGAGGGTGTCTGGCTGCTTTGGTCCCTATTGCCTGAGTTTCAGGCACTCCGACATGGTGCTCCATGCTCTCGCCCTGAAGGAGCAGTTGTAGAATGTAACTTCATGCAAGTAGTATTTCATTCCTAATGACAGTTTATTTAGTTGAGTAGCTTGGCAAACCATGGTGATCCACTCCGACAGCAGGTGGACTGACATGCCCTTGGTGGGCTGGACTCAGTCCACAGACTCTGCTGTCCCTGGGTGGCTGCTTACCATGACTCACTGGAGTGGGTTATGTAACTTGCTTATGCCTCTGTTGCTTACTAAGGGGATCAAACTGTGTAATTAGGCATTATGTAAACTAATTTAATGGGTCCGTGGAACCGCTGTTCCTCACACTCGTACACTAAGCTGGGGGAACATGAACTGCATCCTGGTCAGCAGACCCCAAGATACTCAGAAAAGCTGTATACTTGGACCACTCCTTGGTTCCTTTCCTGCCTCACAGAGAAACTTATTCATCAAAAGTGCTGTGTATGCTAGGAAGCATGGCAAGCATCTAACCAAGCTCAGATGGCAGATTAGCAGGCCTACAGTTAAGGCAAAGCCAAGGAAGAGGTAGGAATGAGCACACATTTATATGTGCTGGCTTTTTTAGGAAATTTTATACTACTGCAATTTTAACTTCACAAATGCAAAGCATGAATTGTGTCACTGGGCTACACTCCCAGCTACACATTAATGTATTCTGAGTCATGGACTGGGAATGTGGCTGCTGCCAGATCATTTATCTACCATGGATAAAGCCCTGAGTTCAATCCCCAGCAATGCCTAAAACCAAGTATGCAGATACACATCTAGAATCCCAGCACTTGGGAGGTGCAGACAGAAGAATTAGTTTAAGGTCATCTCCCTGTCTATATAGATAGTGTGTGGCTAGCCTGGGCTATATAAGACTATGGCTCAAAATAAATAAAAAGACAATAAAGTTTATGATTTAAAAATTAATTTTCTTCATTGACCAGCATTTCTTAATTTGCCGAGAATTAATCACACTGATGGTAAGCAGGTCAGCTAAGAAGGCTGTACTTACCTTTGGCCCAAAAAGAAGCAGGCCTCTGACTCAGACAGCATAAACAAATCATCAGGATGAGGTCCCAAATGAATTGCTATAAACCACCTCAAGTGTCATTAGTAAGTACAGCCTTCCTGTCAATCCTGATCTTCTCAAATACGCCCTCCCCCAAACCACTGTTTCCAATGCTGAGAAAGGGACACTAGCTCATACCCATCCTTCTTGTAAAACTCCAGCATCATGTTGTCCGTAGCAACACTGAGGGGCCGGCGGGCCTGCTCTGGCTGGCGCCGGTCAGCAGGGTCCATGTCTGGGGAGGGCATTGAGCTGTAGTTGGCATTGTGGTTGACGTGGACTGGACTTCCATAACTGCCGGTGATATTGAACTCTATCTCTGCAGGGAGAAAGGATGAGTGTACTTGATCTCTTGTTAATGGCACACCTTTCCTGGAGGAGAGTCGCTTACATGCTGCCTTTAGAAACATTCACCTCACAGTCTATACCAGCTAACCTATTAATTCATCATCAGCCAACAAAGAGAGTAGGTGATCGCCAGATTGGCCTTTATTACAGGACTATAACCAGGTTAGCCCTGACTGCTGAACTAGGATGCTGGTATCCCAGCCTTAGTAACATTTTGTCCTCACACAAGGTAGTGGCTAAAAGCTCACCCTTAACATTTACTACACATGATTTACAGGGTCAGTGTGTTGT
This sequence comes from Sigmodon hispidus, assembly GCA_004025045.1. Classification (NCBI taxonomy): domain Eukaryota; kingdom Metazoa; phylum Chordata; class Mammalia; order Rodentia; family Cricetidae; genus Sigmodon; species Sigmodon hispidus. The sequence continues at coordinate 76,133 of PVIH01007820.1, forward strand.
TGTTTTAGCAAATATTATTACAACTTCTGTCTCCATAAAATGACCACCACACAGAAACATGCATGTAATGACATTTTCATGGCTCATAACATTTTGTAAATTCCCTTGTAGAGAACTACACTGGGTACCTAATTTTGAACCAGGCATAAGAAAAAGCAACTCACTGCCCTGGAGCCCTGCTTTAATGCACTGAGGGGCAACTCAAAGAACACCATTTACGTCTGTGGAAAGGTAGCACCCAGATGATGCCTGAGCCCTACACTGAAGTGCTTCTCCAACCCCTACTATAAGCACTGCTCAGGTTTAGCTGCCCTCTGCATTGGGAAAGTGAGGAGTTTGGAGCTAAGGGGCACTCTGTTCTCCACCAGTTCCTCACATTTTGTAGATGTGAATAAACCACAGTGTAGATGTTAGGTCAGGAGAATCCATGGACCTGGTTAGCAGAGGGCATGGATACCTGGGTACCAGAGTGTCTTCTCAGCAGGGAGAGAGAGGGCATCACCCCAGATTCTACTCTAGCACCTAGTAGATGTGTGCAGAAGGAGTGAAAACACTAATCAAAGGCTGGGTACACACCCCTGGCTTCACAGGTTCCAAGTTCTCAGTGATTTTCTTATTCTGCTCCTCTGTCCCCCATATGTGAGTGCTGATACTTACCCCCAGGGAAGAACCAGTCTGCATGCTGGATGATGGGCTCGATGATGCCAACAATCTGTAGTGAAACTGTGGTCATCATTTCGGTGATGTTCCTGCAAGAAGAGCAGGGGAGTGAGGTCACCAGCTGAGGCAGGGGGACAGCTCCACTAAGCTCCATTAAGTTTAGAAAGGATCCTGGCCTGAAATTCTGCCAGTCTGTCAACTGCTTCCCTGAAGCTTTATAAATAGGATCATTCCTGGTGATCATGCACTATTCCTAAATGCCTTTTCAGCCCAGGGAAGCCTATCTGCTTTTCAACTCCGCTGCATCTTGCAGATAACTCACTATCATTTCAAGTTTAGATGCCAGGAGCTGTGCTCTTACGGACGCCTCCAGAGACGCCAAGAGAGCTTGCCTTGCTCGTTGCTGTCATGTCCCTTGCCCTCCTTTGTCACCCTCCACATTGGCTCAGATCCGTCAGAGAATACCCTCCTCAGACCCTTAGCTCTGAGTCTGCCAGCAAGAAAAAGCTGCAGGACATTCTCTTCCTCCTCCTGACCCCAAGGAGGAGTAGGCACAACATAACTGGAGCCAACAGGCTGAGATGATCCAGTGCCCAGGCCTCCTGCTCCGCAGCCTATGCCTGGAACCCTAGGGGGCCTCTCCTTCCTCTACTCACCCCTCTGATTGTGGCCACAGGAGGTTGGGTCCCAGCACGATTGCCATGTTACTGGGAGTCATCTTGTTCACATCCTGATATTCAGACAGTTTGGATAAAAATTTGATCAAGTATCTGAAACGCAATGAGAAGAGTTGGGTTTAACTGGGGATCAATACTAGATATAGTCCTGCAGGACCAAATAGAAACTTCTCTTGTGGAGGACATTCTTGACAAGAAGATTTATAGATCCAGCAATGTATGAAGAAATAGCCCACATCAGGAAATGGAAATTCTGGATTCTCTTCCCTGAAGCTGACAGGCCCAGAACTTGCCCAGTTAGATACTCACATCTACTCAAGTGAACAACCATTAAAAGGCATCATTCTAAAATCAGAAACTATCAACAGGTGCAGTACTCTGTGAATGTAGAATCAATTCTAAATGTCATCACCTTAAAAAAGGCACAGTGGCATGTGCATTATATCTCCATAACTTTAGTTCTTCAAAAGGAGATAAAGATGCTGTGAACAAGGTAAATACGCCAGAAAGTTTGGGACTGCTGCACTGAGACTATTCTTCCTAGAGGCCCTTCAGGGTGTGTTTTCTTCTGGACTCTTAGCTACAAAAGGCTTTCATTGTTACAATAAAGGAAGCTCCTTGAAGGATTTGAACTTATCTTCTGACAGCCCAACAGACGGTGCATCTGCCTTTGGGGAACAGGGTGTTCAACCCACCCAGTAGTCACCATCTTCTTCCTGTACCAGCTCTAGGCACAGCTTCTGCTGCTTAAGTCTCAGCCTCCAAGAAGCATCCTAGAGTTGGACCAGGATGTGGGATCTCTGACAACATTCAACCTGGATCATTGCCAGTGGCTGAGGGTTGAGGTCACCAACATGTACAGAATTGTACATATTTTACTTGGAGCAGGATATTTTTAAATGCATATTTTAATAAAATACATCGACAGTTCACTTTATCCATTTGTAGGCATACATTGAAGTACTACAAGCTATATCAACATCGTTAGGCAATCATCACAACCACAATCCTACCTCCAGGGCCAGCTGACCATCTCAAATTAAGACCGGATGCATTGAACAAAAGCCCCTGCATTCCCTGCAACCTTCAGTACTTCAGCTACTCTGAATACCTCATATATATGGAACCAAACCTTTCCATCTATGTTACTGTAAGAACCACAATTGCATTGTACATGCATACCACATTTATTCATTTATCTACGTAGGGACATTTAGGTAATTTCCACTTTGGCTACTGTGAATCTCTAGGCTATGAATGTGGGTGCATACATATCCAGTTTCCACTTTCAATTCCTTTGGGCATACGCTCTGAAGTGGAGCTGCCACATCATATGGTAATTTGGGGTTTAGTGCTTTGAGGAACAGCACACCCCACTGCTCTAGAGATTTTTAACAGGGAAACAGAAATTATCAGGCAGATGGAAGCAGAAATTGAAGCTGAAAACCTGCATCCTAAGAAACAGCGAGGAGAGGAAACAGGCCAGAGAGAAACAGGCAAGGGAAGGAAGAGAAGCCAGAGGTGGGAACGGGTCTTCAGTAGAGAGTCAGCAAGAAGACAGCTGGTTCCCAGAAAAGACAGGAACTCTCCCTCACCACCCTGTCTATGCTAGCTCAAGGTCCCATCTCCTGTCCTTCAGTGTAGGTCAGCTAGCCGTCCAGCAATCTCAAACACTGTAAAAGGTCATACAAAACCCCTTGTTCTGCACAAACTGAAAAACTTCCTAGAATTAGCCGATGGCTGTTGGGTGGCCCCAGATGACATGTGGCTTCTGTCCCTTTCTTTGGCAGCAAAACCTATCAACTGGTCCCTGCCTTATCTCATAGGCTGCTGGAAGTTTAAAATGAACCACATAAACAGTACTGTGGATCCCATAGGATGCCCAGGCATGCTAGACTGTGAAAAGACTTTAAGCAGGGAACAGGCCAGCTGGGTTCATGTAAGCCCAACTCACTTTCTCCACTCCCCACTCACCGGATGTTGTTGTGGTTGGCCTTGGGTAACTTCTCACAAGCATTCCAGAGAGCCTGGAGTCTCTTGTCTTGCTCCTGAATACTGGGAAGTTGACAGGAAAAGCCATTGGTTGAACATACACTGACCCAGCACTGATACCAGTCTTTCTAATCGGTCATTATCATGGACAGTGGAGTCAGTCACTGCAAGTTATTATAATTAAGCACACACACGTGGCTGTGTCTATCACTTCCCCTTCTATCTCCCCCTTAGTCATGCCCTACATGGTTTTTAACAAAACTTCATCTGCATGGATCACAGGTCTCAGGTGAGCAAATAGCAAAGGCCAACAGTGAGGACAAAAGCTAGACTGTTGTAGAGCACAGGGGTTTGGGGCTGTCGGGAGAACACAGGACACCAGCTGGGGGAAGCTGACCCTGTTACACACTTCAACTGCAGATCATCAGCTCAACAGACATTAGTCACTGCATATTAAATTCCTCTATATCAGGTATAAACTAAATGTCCAACACATAACTTGGATAAGTTACATAGACATAAATACAACTTTTCAAAGCTTAACTTGAGTGAGTGGACCATTTCCACTAGCTGGATGGTCTTCCATTATATTTAACAACATGCTCTATTGAGTTCACTATCAATCAACCTCTCAGAATTAAAAGCATTATTTATAATTTTATAAAGATTTACACCCAGGTCTACATGATAAGAAAGGTCTGATGCCAGGACAAACATTTCTCCAAAGATCTGCAGAGTAAAGAGCAGCAAAGTAGACCCTCATCTGAGGTACAGCCATCACCTTTACATGTCACTGCTGGGTGTCCCTAGGCTCCTCTTGACTGAGGTCAGACAAATTCTCTTTGCCACTTATGTCTGCCTTGAGATAGAGGCAAGCAAGCTCTGCATGAAGCTTCAGCTAAAAGCTCCATTTATGAGCAGAAAGGAACAGAACATATTTATGCCATGCCTGGTCCAAACGGGCCTTGATCTGGAGGCTGGGAGTAGCCCTTCTACTTCCTGACTTGATGGGAACTCTGCCCTCTGTGAGCACCAGCCTCACAGAGCTGGTGTGAACAGTCTAAAACCAGAATGTGACCCAAGGGCCCCCACCCTTGGCCCTGCTCTTGGTGTATGCAAGGTTCCATTCAACATAAAATATTGTCATTGCAGCTGCTGCCACCACCACTGCTGTCCTTCTGTCCCTTGTGAAGGGCCAATTTATGTGGCAACAGCCCCATGTTCTTCTCCAGTCTTGAGCTTTTCTGAAAGAGACAATATAATCTGTGGGCACTGGGCCTGGCAGAACAGAGCCAGCTGTAACACGGCCATTGATAAGCCACATAATCAGAAGTGAGCCAAGAACATTGGGAGTAGTTTCCTAAAACAGTAATCTTGCAGGAACCAGTTATGGGAAGCTCAGTATTCCTGAGTTGGTCAGATTTTTTTTTTTTTTTTTGAGGGGAGGAGGGTCAAGACATGGTTTCTCTGTGTAGTTTTGGGTGAAAATTGAGCTGTAGACTAGGCTAGCCTCGAACTCACAGAGATCCACCTGCCCCTGCCATCTCAGTGCTGAGATTAAAGGCATGCACTGCCACCACCTGGCTAGGAGTTCCTGTAAAATAATTACTTTTTGTTGTTTTTGTCTCTGTGAGCTTTTCTGCCTGTAAAGCCAACCATTCCTCCTTAATTCACTGGAAGACCTCATTCTGCTTTGTGGAATCAAGTGCTGCTCATTTCTAATGTGGGAAAGGAAAGCCGTTAGATTTTAAACTGAATTTGTCTTTTGATGAAGGGCAGATGATACCTGACTTTTTAGAAATGTAAGTCGATAGACATATGCTAGAATGAGTCCCTCTGTGCCAGAAGCAGCCCCATAGACTGGGAAGATGCCACCAGAGGAGTTCCTACCATAGCCAACGACCCTAGACACTCATACTCTCCCTGGTGCAGAAGCAATAGGACCGAGGGAGTAAGGAAGGCTGCCAGGGAAGGCTTCTGAAGGGAGCTGACATTTAAGGTGAGGCAGAAACTATCCATGAGGCAGAGGCCTCAGAGAACAGCTCATCAGAGGAGTCAAAGCATTTGTCTTGAGGATGGTCTCCTAGCCTCAGAACCTGCATCCTCTTCCATCTCTGCATGCTCTACCATGGAGGTATTTAGTTTACCAGGCTCCCAAAGATGCCTCCTAAGTCCCAGTAAGCCTGCATTAGATTGATTAACTCTTGTTTTTAAAAATATATTTTATTTACATTTTTACTTTTTCATATATGTATACAATACATCTTGGTCACATCTATCTCAACTACTGCATCTCAGTCCACTGGGACCCTGGCAGCATGTGCCCCTCCCATCTGCAGGAATTCTTTCTCTCTTTTATTAGTCTGCAATCCACTGAGTTCAATTAGTTCAGCCTGCTGGAATACTGACTATCCTGCTGACCCACTCTTGAGAGTCTTGTAGACCTAGCCGAAACTGCAGTGAGTTTTAAGTCTGAGGGCCACATCATATCCAGAAGCCAGCATTTCACAGCGACTCCTCCCTGTTAACCAGCTCTCGTGTCCTTTCTTCTCTTTCTTCTTTAATGTTCCCTGAGTTTTGTGGAACAGGATAGGTACATACACACAGCCCTCAACACACACTAACTGTCACCCCGTTGACCAGTTATGGGTCTGTGCATTAACTGTCACTTACTGCAAAGAGAGCCTCTCTGGCACTAGTTGTGATCTGGAATCTGGCTTCCTCTCTTTCTTGGCCCACCTGTGTCTTGGATGTCCTAAGCCCCCTCAGATTTGTCTATACACTGCTGTGTCAGCCTGGAAAGTTACAATCTGAGAGCTGGCCTGCTTGAAACCTAGCCTATTCACAGGGCCAAGGTCACTCTCTCAGTAGCATGAGTATCAGGGAAACATAGAATCCCAGGCAGTGCAATCCAGATCTCTACGAAGCAGGCTCAGATCCTGATATCTTTTGAAAGTATACCAGGAGAATCTGATGCATGCAGACAGAAGGAACATTTCCAGGGAAAGCCATTTCCTTAAAGGATGAGACCCTGCAAGGCAGGCACCATCATTCCCCATGAATCTTCAGCATTAGAAATGCTGATCAGCGGGGCAAACACAAGTCCTTGTGTTTCCATGGTTCAGTGTCTCCAAGAAGTCATCAGGACCACTCCTTTCTCCTGGCTGACACCCAGCTTTGCAAATGAATTGGGACCAGAGTGTTTCAAACACTCTCTCAGCTGTCCTTCCTCTCGTAGATTCTTATCAAGAGCTCTTATCTGCCCACTGAAAACAAGGGGCAGATTCCATCCCAGGATCTGCTCTCCTTCCTCCACAGAATCTCTGTCTTGTTCTGCAAAGGCATAGAATGCAGCGGCAGCTTGTTTGAGCTTTAGGACTGGAGTCCTTTGGCTCAATTTCTCGCTCTCACATGTTAGCTGGTATGTCACTTGCTGGCCAAGCCCCACTCCCACTCCACGCTTTGAGTCTTCATTGGCAAAGTGGAGGAAACAGCCTAGACCACTTCAGAAAGTTATGAAAATTAGATCGCTCAAAAATGATTGTGAGCTTAGAACAACGGCAGTCTCTAAAGAGCATTCAACAGATGGTACCATTTATTAATAGCATCATGGAACACGAGACCTCCCTTCATAGTGAAACATATGGACCATATGTTTTCCATACTATGACTCTATTCTACTTTGGAAAACAAACAGCAATAGCAATTTGACTTGAGACATCTTTCTGCAGCTTGATACATTTAAACATGCCTTCACTGTGAGGTGAACTGAGTATCTATGAGCTCCCAGTATTTCAAGGAATGGAAGAACAATGAACAATGCACATTTGTGATGATGAATATGCTAACAACCCTGGGTTGACCCTGGATTGATCACTACACAATATACCCACATACTGACACTTCATATGACACCCTAAAGTTAGAATGAATGATAGCCACTTGAAAGAGATGATGACCACTTGATACAACCTCTGGTACTCTTTCTGAGAGGCCAGTCTGGATGCCTTGAATGGCCAAGTCCCATGGCTGGAGATCATTAGAAATTCTTTCCATCCAGAGGCACCTTTGCTCCCAATCTGCTCTAAGCAAAGCTTCTCCCACCTCTTCTCCATTAGCTGTACCATCTTTACCCTGGTCTCCACCATCCTGCCTCTGGTGCCCATTTTCCTGCCCCCATATTATCTACTTCCTCACTACACATGGTCATCTGTATTTTAAGACAGTCCTTCACCTATGGACACAGAGAACACACACCTTGATGAAGCTCACACAAACAAGGAGAGAACATCTGTAATCATGAAGGCAGGCCATGCTGAGGAGTCACAGCCTGTCATTTGCCTTCCCTGTGGGCTGCACTGGCTGCTGCCTACTAATTCTGCTCCCCTGGCGTGATCTTTAGGAGTCATAGATTGCATCCACTGCCCTTATGGTATGCCTTAGTGTTATTAATTCAATGTTACTAAAATATTTCTGTAACAGATATGGGTAAAGACCTTAAGACTATTCTTTTCTTGCTCTTTCTGCTAAAAGAAATCACTACCATTGCCTTGTTAGACATTCCCAGAACCTTCATCAATGTACACAGATAGAGACACTTCTAAAATCCTATCCTGTTGAAAGTTGGGTGTTCATCTTTGTTTTAAAAACATACATGGATAGGAAAGGGAAGGGGAAAATGATGTAATTATATTGGAATCTCAATAATTAATGTACACACACACACACATACTTCATGCGTCCATGTGTCATCATTAACTTGCCTATTTCATTCAACAAGAAGCCTATCTTCCTTCCCTAGTAGCCAGAGGGATCCTATCATCTTCTTAATTGAATTAGAACATAAGGCAGTGCCTCTGGCCCTCAATGAGCCATTAGTAACATCCCAAATAGAGTTGCACTCAGCATTCTTGCACATGCCTTTTTGAGAACATGTATTAACAGTCTTTCATGATGGATAGCAAGAAGGGCAGATCATAGGCTTTCACACTTCTGTGAACCTGTAAACAATGCAGCACACCAACTACTTACATGGTATTTCCCCAATACTAATCCCAACTCACAACACAGTCCAATTCAGGGTACTCACTTGGAAGCCTGGATCCATTCATCATAGAGTTCAAAGGTCATAAGAGGCTCTGGCAACTCTCGAAGATAAGACTTCAGAGCCCCTGGGTATAAATACAGTAAGCTGTTACAACACAGGAGGACAAACTGCATCAGCCTACACTGCTCCATATGGACATGATTCCCTGACCAACACAATACCAAATAGTGCTTTCCCATGTGGATAGCTGTCAGGCTTCAAGAGTACCTGGGTTGAAAATTACATGGCCCTGCCCCTTATTTCCCCCACTACCTCACCTTCAGCTGTACTCCTAATGTACCTGAAAGAGGCCCTATCTGAAGCCATTGTTCCTGACACACTGTCCATGTTCACCCCTTTCCCACGAACCCTGGCTCAGAGGTGAAGGGTACCCACCTGCAATGGCATGGGGGTCTGCTGAGTACTCCTGCACATCTACCACACAGCAGTCCAGGGCAGCTTTCAGCTTCTTCAGCTTGGAGGCTGAGGGGGCTACCCGGAAGAGGCCCTGCCGATAGGATGGAGAAGTTAGAGGGTGCCAGCAACTCAGAGATGGAAAGAACCTGCTCTTCCCTCGGGACCACCCTCCTCCAGCATTTCAACCAATGCCATGTTCTGATGTTGCAGCTGCCTACTTTCTAGGCATCTCCTCCAGCAATCTGTGAGTCCACTGTGCTGTGCTGTTCTCAGAGCAGCAGCTCACTGCCTGGCAGCTCACTGCACTGATTTACTAAGTTTATTGGGAATATAAACCTTGTACTCTCAGGTGTCCTGTTCTTTTATACTTAAAGTAAATCTTCGAGAATCTGCCTGAGAGCTGCCAGATACAAAGGTCTAATAACTTGGACAAATATATAAACTTGGCAATGGCAACCCTCCTAATGTGTAGCCCTTTAATACAGTTGTAGTAATCCCTAACCAGGGTTACAACCCAGAGGTGAGAACCACTGGTCTAAAGGATGTGTGCATATGGATGTAGGAACTCAAATATACACCAGGAGACACCAAATGAAATAAGTAGCATCTGTTTCCTCAGAGGAAGGGGATGTGGATGTGGGGGTGGCCTGTCAAGCTTCAGGTTCCATTATTAGTCATTATTTTGGTATTACTACCACTTAGGTCCAAAAATGAACAGCCTTATATTATAAAGTAAAACTGAGGTGGACAGAAGTGTTTGGAAGAGAAGATAAATGCAGGTCTGGGCAGGGAAACAAGCTCTAGACCCAGAGCTGTGAAGTGTGGAGCCCTTCGGCTTTCTGCTCTGCCTCCTTAGGTGCCCACAGGTAGAAAAGCAAGCTGAGACAGTGACCTTCCCTCTTCTTTGGTTTCATAGCATCTGAGACTTCCAAGTTCCTTCTGAAGAAAACATCCCAGTTTCTGACAAAGCTTTTGAGCTGTTGGGATGGCTAACTCCCTTCTCAGGGGAGGATGTGAAACAAGCAATGTCTAGAACTCACTGGCATATGTGTGAGGAGGTTATGCTAATGAGTTTGTGCAACTGTGCCCATCAGGCTGCTGTGACAAGGACATCAAGCTACAGAGCAAAGATGGGCTTACAACTTAAACCCACACAAAAAGAGCTGGTAGCATTTGGGATGGGTAATACAAAATGGGAGAAACCAAGCTGCCAGACTCAGTGGTCCATGCCCTATTTGCATTTTTCATATTTCACAGCATCAGGTATCCATAACCATTTGCAGTCTGCAAATACTAAATGAAAAATTCTCGAATCATTCACAGACTTGAAATTCTTTTATTACAATGTGTTGTTAGAACTATTGTATTTTATTATTGATTAATAAGTCTTTGTGGTGATTTAAATGTAAATATCCTCCTAAGTTTAAGCATATGAACACTTGGTCTCTAGCTGGTAGCACTGTTTGGGAAAGTTTAAGAGGGGCTTTAATGAAGGAAATGTGCCAGTGGAGGTGGGCTTGGAGCCTCATGACACTTCCAGTTTGCTCTCTGCTTTACATTTACTGTTAAAAATGTAAACTCTCAGCTTCCAGCCAGCAGGCCTGCCTCTGGGCACTCTGCCTGTCCACAGTGGACTCTCTCATCCCTCTCCTTTTCTTGGTTTTGGTTATGGTGCTTTATCAACCAACCACAAACTAACTAATACAGTCTCTGATTGTACCTAATTTATACATTTAACTTCTTACAAGTGTGTGCACACACAGGAAGAAACAAAGCAAACAGGGTTTGGGGTTATCCATGCTTTGGGCATCCACCGGGTGCCTTGTGGATACAGGGGGACAGATAGTATAAGCAGGTAGGGTTGGCTGCCTAACAGTGAAGGCTGTTTTAGGAAAGGGAGATTATGATTGTCGCTAGTTAGTTCAGTGCAAAGGTACGGGAGGCATTTTCAAGACATGCTGAAAATGGCAACAAAGGCAGATTGGAGCCTATACATGGGGATGTCATACAGAGGCTAAGGCATAACTCAGGAGAGTGGATCCTCTGTGAGGACTCCTCAGAGAAGCTGAGGTACAGACTGAGGAGTAGATAACTAAAGCAGAAGACAGCACTCGAGAGAAGAGGTCAGGGGCCTGTGTTCAGCAGGGATGTTGGGGTCCCATGGGCCATGTTGTAGGACAGCCACAATGGCTTTATCAGGCAGCAGTGTGGTACACAAGGCGGGCTGGTCACCGGATTTAGCCACCTGGGAAGATCAGTGAGGGCAGTTTGAGCCCCAGAATGGGGACTGTAGGGGTTTGAATGAGTGTGTGTGGGGGAATAGGCTCTTATGTCTGAATATTTAGTAACCAATTAGAAGAGCTGTTTGGGAAGGATTGGAGGAAGAGTGTCACTAAGATGGGCTTTGAGGTTTCAAAAGATCCATGCCATTCCTAGTTAGTACTCTCTGTCTCCTGCTTGAGAATCAGGATGTGAGTGCTCAGCTGTTCCCGCTGCTACACCTTTGCTCCACCATCATGACTGCAACCCTCTGAAACTGTAAGCTCTAAACTAAATGCTTTCTTTTATATAAAATGCCTTGGCCATTGTACTTTGTCACACACACACACAAAAAAAAACTAGGACAGGGACACAAGTAAGACAGAGTGAGGACTGGTATGCACATGGGCAGGAGAGGACATGGTGATGAGTAGTATGCACATGGGCAGTAAGTATTGAGAGTGGTTTTTGGAAGTGGGCTTCATAAGGAAACAGACCAATGAATTAGGAAAGAAATGGGAGGCTGCAAAAAGATATTCTTTTCTAGGCTTAAGGAAAATCTAATCATATTTGTTAGTGAAAGAAAGAAAGTGATTCAGAATAGGGGAAAAAAGGGCAAAATTAGGGGATGGATCTATCTAGAGGAAAAGTATCCCAGAAAGGGTAGAAACCAGAGTCAGGGATAATATAGGAAACATCAAAGGACAGTTTGATGCTAACAAAGTGTTGCTACTTACAGCATATAATGAGCCTATGGCAGATATAATTTGCTTTTAAATACCCAAGGCAAGGATTAGGGGCAGCAGAGGTGAAGATAAATCAAAGTGGCTAGGGAAAAGTCTCACTGTTTTATCTTTGTGTAAGTTTTTCTATAATTAAAAGAAATAAGCAAGAATATACAGCAAGTTCCACACCAGCTTGGGTTATAAAGTGAGACCCTGCTGAGAGAGAAACTGGCAAGAAAAACCCAGTTAGCCTCCTCCATGAGATTTTCTTGGGGACCAGGGAGAACCTTCTTTGTTTTTTCACTGATGACAACTATGAAAATTCTAACAAAGTTTTAACCATCTAAAGACATAAAGCCCCATCTTTATTTGTATGTATGGATGATGTATGCATATGTGGGCAGGTGTGCACCATGGGAGCCAGAGAAGAACATTCTATTGCTCTCCAGCTTAGTCCCTTGAAAAGAGGGTCTCGGGGCTGGAGAGATGGCTCAGCAGTTAAGAACACCATCTGCTCTTCCAGAGGACCCGGGTTCGATTCCCAGCACCCACATGGCAGCTAACAACTGTCTGTAGTTCCAGTTCCAGGCAAAACACCAAGGCAAATAAATAAATAAATAAAGTTAAAAAAAAAAAAAAGAAAAGAGGGTATCTCACTACTCCTGGAATTCACAGATCGGTGCTAGGAAGGAGTCTAGTAACCCCAGAAATCCCATCTCTGCCCCCAGCCACCCAGTACTACTTACAAGGGTGTATCGCTGCACCCATTCCCTTACATGTATGCACAGCAGGTACTTAGGACTGAGCCATCATCCGGGCTCCATACTTACTGTTTTCTTTCCCCCTTTTAAACTTTATGTGTTTTATCTTTAGTTTTTCATTTTTAAGAGATCACTTATATTTTGGTGATTAAATTTAAAAGATATGTACCCATTGATCAGACTGATGATTTATTGATTTTTGATAATTTTCAGTCTTAATCCTAAACATTTTCTATTCAAATTTGAGATTGTTTAAACTTTCTCATAGAGAAAAAAGAAATGCAGGCTGTAGCTAGAATTGCAAACTAGTTTCCTTCTACTGACCCTTGGGAAATTTCTACTAAGTGGACAACAAGCATGGCTGTACTATGACAGTGTATTTTTTCCTTCTTTGAGACAGGGTCACACACTATGCAGCCCTGGCTGGCCTGCAACTCACTGTGTAGACCAGCCTCTGCCTCCTGGACCTGGAATTCAAGGTTTGCACCACCACATCTGGCTGCATTACAATCTTTGATCCATTCCTCAGTTCATTTGGAGATTTGGTTGATATTACCCTGTATCTCTTCTGGTTTATTACTGGGTAGCTGATGCATGATTTCTTCTTTGTGAGATACTATGATTTCTTCATAAAGAACTTGAAAAATCTCACACTGAATGTTATCTAGTAGTTCTTCTCTTTATAGCCCCTTATTTCAAGTCTTTTGTATAATTACACCATCATTTGTTCTCAACACAAACACTAACTGAAACCAGTGTTGAGAAAAGGAATCAAAACCATGGTAACCAACAGTAATGCTGCCGTATTCATGTATTCATTGGATTCTGTACCTCATCAACTACTCTATCGTCATTTAAATGGAACAATCATATTCTTCATCATATCCATCCATCACATAACTGTCCAACTTAAGATAAATCATGTACATTTATGTACTTCAGTTCTGACCTTGACACAAGTTCTTTGCCTAGTGTGGCTTTTCCAGCCCCCCTGGCAGACCAGTGATCAATTTCATAGTTGTACTGGCTGGTTTTGTTTGTCAATTTGACATAAGCTACTGTCATCAGAGGAAGGCGCCTCAGTTGATAAAATGCCTTGATGAGATCCAGCTATAAGGCACTGTCTCATTTAGTGATCAATGGGGAGGAACCAGTCCATGGTGAGCTGTTGGTCCTGGGTTCTATAAAAAGGTGAGTTGGGAAAGCCATGGGAAACAAGTCAGTAAGCAGCTCCCCTCCATGACATCAACATCAGCTTCTGCTTCCAGAATCCTGCCCTGTTTGAGTTCCTGTCCTGACTTCCCTCAGTGATGGACAGCAAAGCTGAAGTATAAGCCAAATAAACTCTTTCCTCTCCATCCGCTTTTTGGTCATGATGTTTCATGGCAGCAATACAAATCCTAAGACAAATTGGTCCCAGCATAGTGGGATACTGCTGTGATAGATCTGACCATGCTTTTGTGAAAGGACTTTGGTACTTTGGGCTAGAAAGGCCACTGAGTGTTGAGATCTCAGTGGAATATTCTGTGGGAACTTTAAAGGTAAGAATATTGAGGGCAGTGCAGATGGGAGGCCTCACTTCCAAAATGTCAGAGGGAAATTTAAAGACTCTCTCAGGGCCATTGGTTATTCTGAATTAAGATCTTGTAGTTCTGAATAGCTAGGGCTGAAGAATGAGCTGTATCAAGATACCAGAACTACTGAAGTAAAACATTCATGGTACTGGGACAATTGATGCTGGCTGGCTGGAGCTAAGAAATTAGCAGTGATTAAGATGAGACCAGCATCACTGGTGAAATCTCCTGGGAAGTGTTTTCTCGGGAGCATGAAGAAGCTGTGTTTCAGAGATGGCCAAGGTTGTACCTTATGTTGGCAGCCAGTAGTAGTGGGTAAGTGTCACCCAGGGGGTACTGGTTTTGAAGGCATGAAAGTGTCATGAAGAGCAGCTGAGGCTTGGTACTGTGTGAGAAGCCACAAGAGGCCACTGGTGAAGGTGCAACCTCAGTGGCAGGTGAAGGCACAGGACTGAAGGGGCCATGCAGAGAAGTTGAGGCTTGGCACCAGGAAGAGAGCCTATAAGAGGCTATTGGTGAAAGTGTAACCCAGTTGCAGCAGAGACTGCAGTGTTTTGGAGATGCCAGTGCCTTGGGATGACAACCAAGAACAGCAGCAGCAGTAGAGCAGAGCCAGCTGGAGCCTAGAAGACAAGCTGGGTGTGCGGCACAGGGCAGTGTTAGAGAAGTGACCCCAAGTCCTTTGAAGGAGTCCAGAAGATCGTGAGTGGATCCCAGACAATGGACAGTTGGAATTTTGTTTTGCTTTGATTGTGACTGTGCCCTGATTTTTCCCTTATAAAGTAAAAACATATTTTACTAGAGCCCACAGTTGAGAGACTTTGAATTTTAGAACTTTGGAAAAGAATTGAAATTTTAATATGTTTGAATTTATAAAGATTGTGAGACTTTTAAAGATATTTAAGATCTTGGGGATGAATAAGAAAGGAAGGGTGGGTTGTGGCTTAAGACTTGACAAGGAGTCAACTTGGCTGAAATGTGAGCCAAACGAACCCTTTCCTCCTCAACTTGCTTTTGGTCATGGTGTCTCATCAGAGCAATAGAAACCCTAGCTAAGACAATAGTCCTTCTTCATAAGCAGCTAGCACCTGGCTCATGTGCCCCTTACATTTTATTTCTAAATATCTACTATGAAGTATAGGGCTGGCACAATAAACCCAGCCAGCATCGATGTGCTACACCTTCCCTCCATTCCTCTGCCCTTAGGTTGTCTGTCCCACAGGGCTTTGCACGCACATAAAGAACACAGCCTGTCTTAGACAACTCCTGCTTATTGGAGATGATGCTAGACTCATCTCTTCCAATGTTTATAAGCCATTACTCCATGCTTATATTTTGCTCAGTAACAAATACTGAGTCCATAGCAGGCCTATCACCAATACAGAGTGGCTGAGCAGACTAAAGGGATATGGAGTAAAGATGTTAATTAACCCAGCCTGCAGATGACACTAAATGAATGACGGACTAGGTGAGACAATGACCAACATCAGTTCCTCATAGCCCTTCCTTATAGGAGGCTTCAAAAAAAAGTCCATCAGCTGAACTGTGAGGATCTGTGCAGAAGGACCAGGTGCAAACAGGTAAGAGCACTATTCTAAAAACCAGAAACTTACTAAGCAAAAGGAAGATAAGCAGGAGGAGGGAGAGGAGGAGGAAGAGGAGGGAAGGAGAAAAAGAAAGGAGCGAGGAAGAAGAGATTAGAAGGAGGAAGAGAGAGAAGAGGAAAGAAGGAAAGAAAGACGTGGAAAAGTGGGGAGGAAGAAAAGATGAAGTAAGATTAATACTAGCAAAAGCAGCATCAGATTGTTCAAATTGCCAAATTACATTAAATATGGAGAAGGGACATCTAGAATATCTATAGTCCTCATGGGTAGATGCCAGCCTCCCACGGTCCTCTTTTCTTTCTGTGAAAATAAAGGTTCTCATGAGAATGCAGTGCCTATTAGTATCTTCAGAAGAGACAATATTGGCCACATCACCAAATATCTCGATTCAGGGATCCAGGATGGGGATGCTACAGGAGAGAAGCTCTTACAAACCCTGCCTCTCAAAAGAACAGACCAGTTGAGGGATGGGTGTGGCTGCTTTGTGCCTACCTCCTCCTGCATCCCACACTCCAGCAGCATCGTTACACATGCCTCTATAGGGAAGGCAATCTCACGGCCACTGATCATGAGGTGCTCCTCCAGGGGCTTCCCGAAGGAAGGCTTCTCCACCCAGGCCTCTGCGGAGGGGTGAGCAGAAAGGGGTCAGTTAGTAGCTTCCCAAGGCCACCCATGCCAGACTCCCTCCCATTGTCCAGATTCTACACACAGTACCACAGAAACAGAGGGCCTAGATGACCATTTGTTTATGTGGAAAGATATGGAGAGAGCTGTACCTAGCATCTGGAATCAGCACTACACATACCCAACTCATCCCCTCTGAAGGGTGGTATGGAGGAATGAGCTCAGCTTTGAGTCACTGGCAAACACCAGCCTAGGCAGGTCCACAGGCTCTAGTAAACATGAGTGTCCCCAGGTGAGCACAGGAAGAAGTTGGTCTCATCCAGGGAGGCAAACAGGCTCCCCACCCTGTCTGCTCTGAGAGAGGCTTACACTTACCCTGCTGTGCTTTGATTTGAGGCAACACAGCCTGCAGCAGTGTCAAGGACTTCCTGTGGTATTCCGCTTGCACTTCTATTAGCTGAGAAAACACAAGCACAGACCTTACACTTGGCCAAAGAGAAGCAAGCTTCTACAGTGTCCTCCATTATAAAGGCATTCACTCATGGAGGAAAGGAAGGCGGGGTCACCCTCAGTCTCCTTCGGTGACAATATGTTTCAGGCAGTATGGCAAAGGGATCAGTCCAAGTGGAAATTTGGGAGGTAGGACAATCAGGAAGGAATAGTGGAATCTGCCTGAGCCGAAACCTGGCTTAAAGAGCTTGCTTTGGAGACCTGATGTAATGTGGCACCCTATTCTCAAAGCTACAGGTAACAATGAAAGGCCTAAGAACTGGTGAATATAAATGGAAACATATGCTAACCAAGGTCCATTTGCCTGTGAGATATACACAAGTTAGAATAGCCTGTGCCCATATTGATTTCTGTGGCTCAGTTGGCCATGGAAGTGGTCAGAAAGCACCTGGCTCTACTTCAGAGATGCTGGGAAGTAAAATGGTTTTGACTAGAGTCCTGGGACGCCAGGAACAAACCCTTTTGAGGTGTGCTCGGGGCCAACAAAACCTCATGAGCAAGGGTAACTTCATTTATTTTCTGGCTGTCCATCTCTCCAAAACCAAATAAAACCTGCCATGGAGTGTACACAATGATAACACTAGTGTGGGAACTTGAGACCTCATAAAATAACATGTCACGGCCAGAGAAGCAGGCTGACAAAGCCTGGATGCTGGTGCTTTCATTGGCTTCAATGACTCCAAATTAGAATTTCGTAAGTCAAACCAATGGAATGCACTTGAAAATATCCTACCGTGGTGGCTTAAATGAGAAATGGTCCCCAGTCTCTGGTATTTGAGCACTTGGTCCCCAGAGGGTAGTGTGGTTTGGGGGAGTGGGGTTCTGATGGTGGGCCTTGCTGAAGGAAGTAGTTCCCTGAGGGCAGGCTTGATGTCTCTGCTTCCTGTCTGTGTTTGAGGATGTGAGCACGAAGCTTCCTTCTTGGGCCTCTACGCATGCCTGCTGCCACACTTGCGATCTATGATGGGCTCTTATCTGTCTGCTACCAGAAGTTTCAAATAAACCCTTCCTTCTAAGAGCTGTTTTGGGACATAGTGTTTGACCATGGTAACAGAAAATTAATCAATATAACAACCCAACTACTGCTTTGAACCAGACATTCCACATTAGAAGTGATAAACACCAGCTCTTTTATAAATGGGTGTGCGTGTGTGCAAGTCTGCACCCCTAATAATCCTCACCGTTGAACACTTTAAATTTCTCAGATCTGCCTGCTACTCTCCCTGACTCATTTCTATTCTCTCATCATTTCCTCGGCCATGAACTAAAAGCTCAGAGGTTATAGCTTCATTTTCAACTTTTGGAATAGGTGCACTTAACTCTTTTCCATATTGTCTGATTTCTCCATTAATACTTTTCTGTTTTTTTTTTTTTTTTAATTTAGCTTTATGTTGACTCTGGAAATGAATCAGGGCCCAAATTACCTGGACTGTATGATTGAAGTCAGGCAGCTCAGATCCTGTCTTTGAACTTTCAATTTACTTTCACTGAGAAGAGTCAGCCACGAGCCACATCTATCATAGCCTATCTACCTACCTGCTCTGAACTTGGCAAACATCTCCAATAGAGACAAATATGCCTTTGGAAGGATTTGAATACTTTCCTATTCTTCCCAAATGCTTTGTTGTCACAAATCTTTATTTCCCAGCCTGGGTCCTCCAGACTTTCTGGATTGGGCAACTCTGCTATAGGGAGCCGCCTGGGCATCTGAAGAGGTTTAGATTTTCTTCTGTGTCTACCACTGACACAGCACCACAACCTTCCTGAGCTGGGGCAACCAGAGGTATCTGCTGACTTCCAAAGTCCTTCAGGAATGTGGGAAAAGTTACTCTTGGTTGAGAATCCCTGCTATGGGTTAACTAATCTGTGATAATCACCAGGGATGTGGTTCTGTTTTTTGCTTCAGCTTTGGAACAAATCCACATGTGGAGAGTAGAATTCCCCTAGATTTTAAAGCACCAAAGTGCCATCTCCCACCCCACACCTCTTCCCATGGTGCTTTCATGTCATCAGAAGGCCCTTGGTTTAATGGCCACCTTCCTTTGCTGTCTACACCATGATGCTTACAGACTTGCTGCAGTCTTGCCTTTGTGGACCCTTACCGTTTGAAAGTAGTTTGCATAGTCAATTTCTTTGGCCACAAAACTGTACATGTCAGCAGAGAGCTGGTCCTGTGCAAGGGAAAATATATAAACAAGGTTATGAACAAGAATAAGGAAAAAGAATGGCTAACACTTGCCACAGACAGCATGGGAGGAAAGGCCTTAATCTCAGCTGAAGCTGTTTTTTAATAGTATGTGACATGTCACACACTCTTCCCATGGGGCTTATAGCCTCCCGACCATGGTTCTAGAAATGAGTAACTTTGAAACTCTACCATGATAGTATTTTACCCAGAGCTTTAACTTATGGGTTAGCAAATCCGAATTGGTGTGCGGGAGTGATGTGCAGATGAGATCTCTATACTTCTGCCATTCACACCTCCACCTGAAGTAATTCCAAGCACAGGGTGGCCTGCCTTCCTCGGCCACTTCTTCCCTTGGGGTGCTTCACCTTCACCCTCAAACTAACTGGATGATCATAAGCACATGGGAAAGTGACAGAAATGCAGCGATTTTTAGAAAACCTGGATAGACAAGTGCACAGTGGGAAAGGATTGCTGATTTAAAACTCGGCAAATTCTGGCCTCATCCGAGTCATATAAAAATAGAGTTAAAAATTCTTAGCCATTAGGCTTTCCATGGACTGCAGTGTCAATGACTGAATGCTGCCCTGGAATCTGGAACAGTTTATTCTGAGCAGAATGGGTTTCAGTTCTGAGAGACAGCCACAGCATGCACAACAAATGATTTTTTTTAGCAGCATACATTGTTGCTGACAGTGTCTTGAGGGTGTCACTCCTCTGTCCTTGTGTGTGAAAGCCATGTGGTATCCAGAGGCCATGACCCCTAGAAGAGGTACCTACTGGGAAGAGCCTACACACTGGAGTGGCACAGGCAGAGCAGAAACCCAAAGCCAATATGGATCCTAAACAAACAGAAGCTAGTAAGCCCACACTTTAGGCAGAGTTGGCCTTGGGAAACCTTAGGCAGTTGGCAGTGCCCTTGGCCTCCCCAGCTGCCCACTGAACTGGCTCTCCTTGAGAACACAAGGAGGCGAGGCATGGTCAGCTCCCTTCCTAAGATCTTTAAGTTCTATATGCACAAGGCAACAGAACCAACTCACAGAGACAGAGGAGGAAACCTGTCCTCTGAAGACCTCATCTAATGTTGAGAGTTCTAACCTCTCAACTGGGTTTAAATGGATTAGACTAACCTGAGCTTGGTCCATAAGCAATGAATGAAGAAATGAGAAAATGAATTAACTTTCATTGATAAATGCATAAGTGCCAAGCTTAATGCCACACAGAATTCTTAGCCGGTTCTTTTAGGTAAGTTTTCCCAAGACATGGAAGATTGTCTGTTGTAGAATATTATTTCAAGATGTGTTACATTTATGCTGTGAAATATTTGTTTTTAATGATGCAAAGATGTACGGCATTTTTTCATGTTTCATTTGTTTAACTCTGTGAAGCTGGGTTATTGTGCCTGTCTGAAAAACCAGATTGGTCTAATAAAGAGCTGAACAGCCAACAGCAAGGCAGGAGAAAGAATAGGCAAATGGAGAGGATAAGCAGAAGGAAGAGAAAGAGAGATGAAGGAACAAAAAAGAAAAAAGGATGGCCACCCAGCCACCCAGACGCCCAGCTGCCCAGCCACACAGCCACCCAGTCACACAGCCACACAGCCACACAGCCACACAGACATCCAGCCACACAGTCTCACAGACACCCAGCCACACAATCACATAGCCACCCAGCCACACAGTCATACAGTCACCCAGCCACACAGTTACCCAGATACCCAGCCACACAGTCACACAGACATACAGCCAC
>PVIH01007821.1:0-55000 GCA_004025045.1 Sigmodon hispidus
CACAGGAGAGCAGTGTGCACGGGAGGGCAGTGCACACAGGAGGGCAGTGTGCACGGGAGAGCAGTGTGCACGGGAGGGCAGTGCACACAGGAGGGCAGTGTGCACGGGAGGGCAGTGCACACAGGAGAGCAGTGTGCACGGGAGGGCAGTGCACACAGGAGGGCAGTGTGCATGGAAGGGCAGTGTGCACGGGAGGGCAGTGTGCATGGGAGGGCAGTGCACACAGGAGAGCAGTGTGCACGGGAGGGCAGTGCACACAGGAGGGCAGTGTGCACGGGAGAGCAGTGTAGATGGCACCACCCTTGCCCAGGTTGCCTAGTTAGTGCATTGCAGAACTGGGCCACTGGGATTTTTTTTAATTAAATTAAAAAAAATTTATATTGTGTGAACATGTGTGCACATGATGTGTGGGTATGAGGCTTCAGCATATGTGTGGAAGTCAGAGGACAGCTTTGTGACATTAGCGCTCTCTTGACTTTATAAGGGGTCTGGAGATAGCTCCTAGTGCACTAGGCGTGCCTGGCGAGCACCTTTACTGGCCTAGCCATCTTGTCGGCTTCTAGACGGTGGAATTTTGAAAGCAAGAAGTAATCTGTATCTCTCAGCTCTCTGATGTCCCATTTGTCACCCTCTTCCCATGCAAGACTTCAGGCTTGGGAACATCATGACTGTGCATTTATGCCTAGCCTTTGTGCCTGAGTGCTGTGGGAACCCAGGCTTTTAATCTCTCCTTCTGAATCTGCAGTGTGGGGTTACTGATACTGGCGACCCTGCCAGAGGCTTCAATAAAACAAGGCGTGGAAAGCCTGATGTCTTGGGACTCCAAGTGCAACAGCCAGTTTAAAAGCCAGGAGATGCCAAAAGAAACTTCACATAGCACAATGGGGAATGGTCAGACAGTGAGGTTAAGATAGAGATTGCCTCCCTATAGGAGAGTGTCTGTATAATCAGATGAGTTATAGGATGCTCGGGTCAAAGATGAAGGAGATGAGGGCAAAGACAAGGAGGGCAGTGTCACACTCGGGACTATCCATCAAGACAGTGTAACACACACCAAGGCATCCGCTGAGAAGCCTAGCCATCTTTCCAGGCTTTAAAACAGTTATTTAAATCCGAGACTCAAGATCATAAATGCAGTCAGTAAATAGGCTGTTGTTGGGTTGGCTTATGTGTTCAAGATTTTGTTTGTGATAGGATCTCACTTTGTAGCTTCTGCTGGCCTGGAACTTACTCTGTAGCTCAGGCTAGCCTCTAATTCTACAATCTTCTGCCTCAGCCTTCCAGGTTCTGGAATTATAGAGCTACGGCATCCTTGAAACTTTAAACAAGTGTAATTTAGGAGCCATGAAGGAATGTAGGTAGCATCTTCGATTTAGAGGGAAATGGCTCTTTTTAGAGAAGCATTATTAATTTCTAGACTTTCACATTTATCTTCTTTTAGCAGCTCTAGCAGGTGGCATTAGGGGAAAGCTGTGTCATTTTCATGCAAAGAGAGAATACAAGTAAGTAGATCAGAGTTTACTTGTGTGTGAGTTGGGACCTAGGCTTTAGGTGTCAGGGCAGAGTGCTGGTGACCTGTGGCCCCCTTTCCTGTCCTTGTTAGCCTTCAACTGGGTAAGCTTCATTCACATTTATGCCTCAGCAAAATCAAATTAATTGACCATGTGTCAAAGACCACATGAACAATTGCCAGTGGGTAAAAACCATAGTGTTAGTAGATCCGGGAATGGCCGGGCTCCAGCAACTCTAATTACAAAGCTAATGAGAGATGGAGGCCAAGGCTTCAGATGGCCTTGGTGAACCAGGGGATTGTAATTTGTCCCAATGGTGTCCTCCTGTGTTTTCTCCTGGGAACAGTGTGTGTGTGTGCATGCGCGCGTGTGTGCATGTGTGTGTGTCATGCATATGTGTACACACTCATCTCATGAGTGTTCCTGTGTGTGTTCCAATGAAAGAGTCTCCTGGAAAATGAGCCTTTATCTAAGATGTGACTTCCTGAGTTAAGATTGAAGTCAGATCACAAAAAAATGCTATTTTCCATTAACTCTGGAGTATCTAAATCACAAAAAGCAAAAGGCCACACCTTGTAGATCACTTTTAGCTCAGATCTCTTGAAAATATCTAAATGGGTGTGACAGGCTTTTATTCCAGAGAATGTTTTCAAAATAAGTCTTTAGCCCAGAAACAGGGTCGAGGAGCCCTCTAAAGACACACACATTATGAATGCTGGCGGTGCAGTTTTAGTGTTGACCCTGCTCATGCTATCTTTTTTCTGATAAATGTCTTTGGCTTTGCCCTGGAGCTGTGAAGATCCTTGAGGTGACCTGCATGGTACTGTGTTGGCATCATGTATCTGTGAGGTTAGCAGGATGAGTGACATCTGGCTTGACATCAGAGTTTGTGTGAGTGTGTGTATGTGTGAATATATGTGTATAAGTGTGTGTGTGTGTGTGTGTGTGTGATCCTAAGAGGCTGCAAGACCCTCTCCTTCAGTTTCTATAGGGCTGGGCATTTGGTTCAGCGGTAAGGCATTTGCATAACATATGCAGGGCCCAGGGTTTCATCCTCAGTACCAGAAGAAAAATAAAAACACCATGGACAACAAAATCTAGATTGTGTTCAGCTTGTCCTATGCTGTGTGTAGTTTTCCTGATAGCAGTGGTGTTTCCGTTACAGTTTTCCTTAGCTGATGTATATACAAGGCTCTCTAAGTTTTAAAAATTCAAATGATTTTAGCCACCATTTCTTGCTCAAATCATGTAAGCTCTGGTTGGGATATTTACTTGGAATGCATTTGTCTGAATTCTAGAAGCACCAGTTTTTTACTCTGAAATTTCACAGGGGAACTGGGAAGATAGTGGCAAGAAGGTCACTGAGTATCCGGCTGTTCCTGGGCAGTTGGTCTGAGGGAAGAGGTTCACCCTGGGAGTGCAGAGTGTCAGATGCCTGCTGGTAGGCTCTGAGACATCACTGGGTGATACTTATGTACTAGCTACCAACTTTCCCGTCCATTTTTGTTTCCAACATCTTGGGTTTCTAGGACAAAGTTTGAGATTGACAGCTCATTTCATCTTTCCTTGAAAAAATTTATGGTGGCTAGGGAAACTAGTGCTGTCCATTGTGGAAAGTGCTACCACTAAAAATATGTGACCCTTGGCTGCGGCATTGATTCTGGTTACGAGCACTGTCTGCTCTTCCAGAGGACCTGAGTTTGATTCTCAGTATCCACATGGTAGCTAACAACTATCTGTAACAAGTTTCAGGGGATCCAATACCCTCTTCTGGGCTCTTCATTGAAGGTACCAGATACACATGTGTTGTGTAGACTTACATGCAGACAAAATACCCATACACATAAAATAAAAATAAACAATAATAATTTAAAAAGCACATATAACTGTTGGAACTGTATGTTTATTCCTCAAAAGATTAAGCACAAGATTATGCTAAGGGCTGGCATCCACTTCTCCGGCTTATATGTAAAATAGTGAGTGTCTGACCCCAACGTGTGAACTGGAAATGACTTACATATACTCATTTTAAAGCAGCATTATTCACATGCTCAAGCTCTGAATTCCATCCCCAACACCCCATAAAGCTGGTATGTGAGACATATTTGCAACCCCAGGATTCAGGAGGTAGAGGCAAGAGCATCATTCAGAGCTTTGGTAAGTAGTACATTAAAGGTCAGGCTGGGATACACAAAACCAAACCAAAGGGAATGTCTGGCACATTCTGCACCACGGGTAAACTTTGAGGATGTCATGCTAAATGAAATAAGCCAGACAAGGAAGGTAAGTGCCACGGGATTCATGTACTTGGTTATCCTAGCATAGCCAGATTCTCAAGCACAGAAACTAGAAAGCTTTGCAAAGGAAGAAGTGCAGTTACTGTTTCACGGGCATGTTGTATTGCACAGTGTAATTACCTTTAATGCGATCCAAGCGTACACTTAAAAAGGAAGGCAGTGATGTCAGCAAGATGGTTCAGTTAGTGAAGGTACCTCGAAGCCTGACAACCCAAGTTTGATCCCCATGATCCATGTAGTGGAAGGAGGGAACCGAGTTCCTCAAAAAGTCCACAGACACCAATACATGAACCCACATGCTGTTATAAACCCAGACCACAAGCCTGGTGTGGTGGTGCATGCCTTTAATCCCAGCCCTTGGGAGGCAGAGGCAGGCAGATTTTGTGAGTTCAAGTCCAGCCTGGTCTACAGAGCGAGTTCCAGGACAGTCAGGGCTACACAGAGAGAACCCTGTCTCAGAAAACAAACATACCATTTTGAGAATGGCACTTGGGACCCTGGTATGTGCTCAGGTAATCAGTCCAGATCCCAGAGTGCTCCCTCTCCATGTTTCTGCATAACACCTGTATTTTAGAAGTATTTGTTATTCTCTATCTGTGCCAGAGTGTTTATACCAGGGAGCTTTATCATCTATTAAAAAATAAAGCCTGTTACAGCTGGTGACTGTGAAGATATAAATATAAAAATAAATAACATTTGTTGATGTAAACATTCTTCTTGGAGCTGCGGTATAGTTGTATTCCCGCAGATGTATTCTCCCAAGCTCTTAGTGCTCATAGTGGACCATGGGTGGCCAGTGGACACACAGAGACACGGTCACAGGAAGTTCACAGTCTGGTTTTTCTCTACTTCCTGGGCAAGTATTTCTGGCAGCGTGCCATATCATATGTGAGTCCACCTGATTCTGACTCAGGGAGATGAATGGTCAGGTCTTCCAGCCTTTGATTCTGCCTGCTCCTGGTTGGGCCTTACAGCTGCTAGAAGTGTGAACCCAGGTTGATCACCACATTGCGTTGCTCCTGCTTGGAGCTTGGTGTGTCGGTGGCGTTGTGACTTGTGGTGGCTTAGGGTCACTTTGTGCCTCGCCCAACCTCTTTCTTTGTGCCTTCTGTACTGAGCAGATTTTCCTCATGAGGGCCTCATTGTCTATTTTCTTCCCTTACGTTATCCTGAACTCTACTTAAGAAGATTCAGCAAAGATGTCTGATGGGCAAATCAGTTGCTGTCCTGAGCTTCTACCCTAGGACCACAAAAGTCAGACAGGGTAGTGCACATTTTTGTAGTCTCAGGTCATCTCAACCGGAAGATAGGAAGGCAAGAGAGAATGGAAGCTGGAAGGCCATTAGCCTGGAGGCCACAACAACCAATAAAAAGAGACCCTGTCTTAAACCAGGAAGAAGGTGAAGACTCAGACCTCCAGAGGCACACTGAGGCATGCGCTGACATGTACTGAGGCATGTGCATTTGCGTGTGCACATGCGCACACACACACCGTGACGACACCAGTTAAGCCAGTCCAGTATGTAAGACTTTGAAGAAATCCCAAAGAAGGGTCTAGCTTACTGAGAGCTCTGGCTCAGGAAACAGCGAGCACAGTTGAGCATATATGAGAGGTCATATTCCACACAACAATAAAACTCACACACTTCTCACTGCTGGAGGAAGAGGAGGGGGAAGGAGGCAGCCATTGGCTCCCGCAAAACTCACATCTCTAAGCTGTTCATGGTGAGCTGCTGTGGTCATGGTCCTGGTCTCCCTGGAGCAAGAATGAATGTCCCCAGAGCCAGGAATTCATCTTCCCTGAATGCCTTGTTCTTAAGCCACAGAGTAACAAGGAGAAGGACCCAAAGTGAGTTTTCTTACAAATTGAGCAACCAAAGTAACTTAGATTCTTGAGGGTCTCTCTTGTAGGTGGAGGCCACCCTCCCTGCCCTGTCTTGCCTGTGGCACAGTGAGCTACCATGGGCCATCTACACAGCTGCCTGCAGGTCAGGTTTCTTAGGGGGCTAGTGTCACGGCCCTTGGTCTTGATCAGTCTTTACAGTGTTCCTTTGTGAAGCCTATTGAGGTGTGTGGGTGTAGGGGGCATCCATTGCTGTTAAGCTGGTTTTCTCTGAGCTGGGCACATGCTTGGCATGTATAAAAGCCAGGACTTGAGTAGAGAACACTAAAGTCAAGCACTTCCCCTTACCTGCTCCCTAAGTTTCTGTGCAGAAAAATCAGAGCCAGCTGACCACAGTAGCATCTTCTGTTCTCATTCTGGAGCCAGAAACCTGGTGACTGGTGCAGCTAGCCATCCCCAGTGGGTTTTGGTGAGGCCTCTCTCCCTACTCATAGACAGTCATCTTCTCATTCTGTCTTCGAATGTGGAGAATGAGCTCCAGCCTGCTTCTGGGTCTGTTTTACATGACCCTGAATCATTCCTGACAACTCTTCAATCACATCCTAATCAGAGGCTCCACCTCCTAATCCTCCCACCCCACTGGGGATTCCAGCTAAAGCTTTGGGGAGACACAGTCCTGGATAAGGAAGCAAATGGTTAAGCAGCATCTTCAAGGTTATAGAACTCCAGGCGGTTGGTCCTGTTTCTCATTATTTTGGATTGGTTAGGGCTAATAAGTGGGTTGGGCTTTTTTTCCCTTCTGTCTTTAGCTTACATAATAAAGATGCTCTGAGCAGCTCAGAGTGCCCTCGGGAAGTTTTGGGTTTTGTTTTAATATGTATTAAAAGATGTGGGAGGATTGAGACCGGAATCTTGAAAGGATTTGTAGTCTCATACCTGTGTAGCACCTGGTAATGAGGGGAAGTTTCATTGAGTCAGATTGCTTCCTCATAAATGCCTGGGGCTGCCTTGGTCCATCCACCTCTTTTCTGCCTTGGACAAGACCCAGACAAAGCAAAATGAAAGCCCCAAATCAAAAGCCAAATGGAACAATGATGAGACTCGCTGTGTGTGTTCCCGAGGATGGCTGGGGCTTGTTCAGAGCTGAAGCCCGAACTTGCCAGGGCAAATCCAGCCACCAGATGAACCTTCTGGAGTTTTGTTCATCAAAGTGGCAGTTACGTGGGATTTGGATTTCTAGGCCAGACATTGTTCTAGTTTAAAAAATTTATTTGCACAAGTAATCAGGTAAAGAACTAGAGAATTTACTTTTCTATTAAAAACCATAAATAATAAGTTGCTAAAGTCCTCTGGCTACTTAGGCCAATACTTTTTTCTCTAGCCAGATTTAGGGACAATACCAGATTGTTTTGGTAAGGTTGGAGTTTCCTTTGATGAGGGAGTAGCTGGGACAAGTACAGACTATAAGATCCTCCCAGACAGTGGATGCAGTAAAGAGAAATGCAATTCCAAAAGGGAGGTGTGCAGTTACACAGGCGGATGGGCCAAGGAGATGGTCTGAGCTCCAAGTGGATAGGAGCCCCGTCTTCAGGTTTTCTAGTGGAGAATTGGAATAGGAGGGAGCCAGGTGCTGGTTGGCCGGCGCCAGGAGCACTGTGATTTTTTTTCCATTTAGGCTGGACAGTCTGAGAGTTGAGATGGGTGCACACGTATGTCTCCTGCCAGCTAGCAAATACCAGCACCTGCCAGTCTCTGCCGTGAGTGGGTAGGAGGGTCTAGGCAAATGATCAAATAGCTCAATGAAGAATCTTGGTGTGAATAGTGAGCACAGAGACCAGAGGTTCCTCCAAGCTGGTACATACAGGTCCTCAGAGGGCTCTAAGCATCCCCAGGCCAGCACCCAGCACTGCCTGCTTTCACATGCTGGGGTTGTATTGGAGCTGTTCAAGCTTGCTGGCTTTAAGCACATCACATGAAAGAATCCATCACTTCTCTGGATTTTATTTCCCTATCTATAAAAGGAGAGTACTTGTATCTGTCTCATGCAGTTATTATGAGGATTAAATTGTTTTCTTCTCAGATGAAAAGAAAAAGCCCTTTGCTCCTGCTTCTGTGTTTAGAATGAAGTCCTGTATTCACATAGAGAGCTGATAGGCAAATAATGGCAGATGAGAGGGTGTTGGGGCTGCTGGGATCCTTGCTGATGCTGGGTGGCTAAACTTTTTATTTCCTCCTTGGAGAAAGGTGTCAGTAGGTAGCCCAGGTTGGTTTGGAACCCATCATGTAGTTCAGCTTACCCTTGAATACAGTCCTCCTGTTCAAGGCTTTCAGATGCTGGGATTCCAGGTGGGCCACCATGCCTGGCCAGACTGTCTTAACTGAAACACTGACGGTTGATTGTCTTTCCTTTGTAACCCACGTATTGCAATGGCTTCTGCTCTGCTGCTAGACTGTAGATTTTCCTGCAGACATTCAGATGCCCAGTGATTTTTTTTTTTTTGAGGGGAATATGGATAGTTGGAAAAGAGGAAGCAAGCAAATAGAAGTGGTGGCAAATATTTTACAGTTAGCTCTCCAGGGGAAAAATAATTCTGTGTTGTAATATTTGCCAATTTTCATGGTGTAAATATTTTTTCCCCATGGCTGATTTCAAGCAAGCAATATGATTGTATTGTGCTCAGTGTTTGGATGCAGTACACACAATAGTTCTTGTGAGCTAGGGCAGGTCAGGTCCAGCTTCCCACGGTGGGGTGAAGGCACAGTAATGATGATAACAGCAACAACAGAGTTTCTGGAGTGCTTGGATTCTTTTCCAAGTCCCTCCCAGTATTCTATTAGCCAGAGTGGATCACTTGACCTTTTCTATTAGCAAGGAAAGTTGTCATTGCTCAGGATAGGATCCCTTGTGTCCCTGAACATGGGCAAATACTTGCTAGCCAAGAAAAGGACTGTTGCTTGAGCAACCAAGAGTCTAAAAAGGCAAAACTGTTCCAGTAGCATAGGCTATTTTTCAATCTCAAAATTACCTTTTTAATCCAAGCTAACAAGACCCACTGTTAACCAACATGATGAAATTTCTACCTGCCTTCTTCTGCTGGGTCCCGCTGTAGACAGGGTAAACAGACCTGGCCACCGAGAATGGCTTGTTTTCTAATGCAAACATCCCAGCTGCAGGGATGGAGGAGGTCTGGAGGAAGGGACCCAATGCAGTTTGGCCGAGCAGTGTTGCAGCAAGCATTCAGAAGCAGAAACACAAGCCCTCCTTGTGTTGATTCACCAAGTGTGGTCTGAGCTGGGCCATCGCTCCTGGCTTCTAGGAGGGAGCTGGTTGTGGCCAGAGTGCAGAGCAGAGGGTGGAAATGCCTCCCTGAAGGTCATCCCTCTGCAGGAGCTGGGTCTGCTCATGGCCCAGCAAGTTCTTAAGGCTTTCCCAAAGGCATAGAATAAAAGGAAACATGGAAATAGGGCCTAGCGTGGAAGAGGAAAGGGCTACCCTGTGCTGAGGGCTGTCCCACAGTCTTAGCATCATCCAGAATTTTGTAGATTTTATACTTGATGTTCTTCCTGAAAAACCAGAGAAATGATAAGATGGGTTCAGCACCATCAGAAACACAGTGAAGGAAGAGGATGCAGCAAAGGAAAAAAGGAGGATACAGATGCTCTGCGAGGGGGTTCGTGATGCACAGCTCTGAGCTTTCTCCTGTTGGCATTGGGAGCAGTAAAGCTGGAAGATGCCCGCTGTGTTCAAGGCCAAGAATACACTGCAGCTCACAGGAACCATGATTAAGAGGCCACATTGCTTAGTTGCTGCAAGCTGGACCTTGGGAGCCTTCCTGGACCTTGAGAGCTGTTTGTCACACCCAGTTTGAAGAGACACCCAGAGAAGCACCAGCGGGATGTGACAATTCTTGTGGATGCCTCTGCCCTCTCCTCCAGGGCCCATTTCCCCAGACGGACTGGAATGTACATGAGGATCCAGGTTTTCAGTCTGACCAGAAATGCTTAACAGTTCTGTAAATAATTGTCTTGCTCACCCAAGCTGGAGGGAGACTGGACGTGAGTTTTTCTTTGAGGACCAGGTTGTGGGCTTTCTAGGATTGCAGGCTACCAGGTCTCTGCCATGGTGTCTCAGCTGTCCGGTCATGCTGTTTGCAGAAACAGAGAGCAGGAAAGCTCAGACCTCAGGCCATTGTCACTCTTGCTATGAAGCAGTTGTGGACGGGATGGAATATTGATCATAACACATTGTAAAATTCAACACATTGTTTTGCCCGAAGGCGTTTTCTCTGTCTGAAATCAGAATTGGGATTTGAGGGACAGCATACTTGATAATAAGCTAGCCAAAGGAGGCAGAGATGTCTTTGGATCATTGTGTATGTGTTGTGTGTGAACATCAGATGGCTTGTCCTTTGATTTCTCTGTTACTGTAGTGGGCATCTTGTACAGTGGCATCTTGTACGGTGGCGTCTAGCAGAAGTGTAACTCCCCGTAAGTCTTTACTAGGGCCCTGCTTCCTCAGTTTCCTCTAACAGTCTGGAGGAAACAAAAGAAAAGAAAAGGAAAGCAGAGAAAGTGAATGTCCATAGTCCCCAGCTAAGAAAAACATTAGCTTATTTCTTAGGAGCTTGTAGGCTCTGGTTCTATTTCAGAGGCTGCCTACTCCAGCTAGCTCTCTCTGTATGTGGGTTGCTCTCTTATAGCCTGTCTTTCTAGGCTGGACTTAGCTCTCGCTGGCTGCTACCCCAGCTCCATATGTGAGCTGCTATTCTGTAGCCTTTCCTCCTAGACTCGTGTGGCTCTATTATAAAAAGAAAGTATTTTCCAGTTTTACAAATGGGGTTTCCCAGAGGAAGTATGAAATCAGGATAAGGGGTCTTCGGTCCCCTGTCAAGGTCAAGGTCTCTTAGTACTGGTAGCATGGTTCTAGAACACGGAGTGCTGCGTAGTGGACTGTTCTCCCAGTTCTCCTGCGGCTGTCTGCTTTCAGAAGTGTGGACTGGGCATGCTATGTGAGCAGTGTAGTTTCAGGAGCTAGAAATGCTGCTCGTAGCTGCAATGCCCAGATCCAATTAATTGTATGTCTTACACAAGCAAAGAACTTCCCTTCCTCCTCCTCCTCCTCCTCCTGTGCTGTGCCAGCCTGCTTCAGACAGACTCCATGAAGAGGCAGGATTTACATATTGTGCTAATCTCAGATGTCTGATTCCTCGAAGTGATCTGATGATGGGGAGGCCTAACAAGTGTGAAGAGTATTTTTAACCAAGCTGTGTGGGGTTGATAGCCATTTAGGGACTAGTAATAGAAGCTGAAGTTTCATGAGAGGCTGTGGGGAAGCCGTGAGGGATGGAACAGCTTGGATTGGGAGCGCTTGGGTGTTGAGCGCCTGAGGGGCCATTTGATCCTGAAGGAGGACCACCTTCTCCTTCCCCTCTGATGGCTGTCAGTCAAGTCAGCTGCTTTATGGGGTGTCAAACTGACACCTTCCCTGTCTGGCACAGAGGCCCCGGGATGTTAAAACGGGTTACAGTTGGAAACGTGCTATGTGAAGCATTTGTTCATTCATTCATTCATTCATTCATTCATTCATCAAGCATTTGTGTGAGGGTGAGAGTAACTTATGGAATGTCTCATCAGGCTTTCTGCTGAGTGGTGGATGCTGGGTGGGTGGACCTTGGGCTGACTGACCTCAGCGATTCTAAGTTGCCCCTATACAGATGCTGCTTGCCCCAGCAGCCACACTTGAGTCACAAGACCTTAGACTCCATGCTATTTTGGTGTAGAAGATGAAAACGGGCATGTCCTTGCCTTAGGCCTTATTGCCTCATTTTCCCATGTTCCTCTGCTGGCTTTTGGATCAGCTTTCTTCTTTTCGTTCAGTGTTCTAAAAAGACTTTTCCTTCCAAATTTAAAGGCAGTAACTCTCCAGTGTCCAGTTTTGTTACTTTTCTCAGTGTTTATTTATTTGTTTTATTATCATTTTGTTGTTGTTGCTATAACAAAATCCCTGAGACTGGGTAACTTTTTTAAATATTGATTTTTTTTTTTTTTTTTTGCCTGTATGTGTAACGGTGTAAGGGTGTCAGATCTTGGAATTATAGACAGTTGTGAGCTGGCATGTGGATGCTGGGAATAGAAGAACTCAGGTCCTCTGGAAGAACAGTCAGTGCTCTTAACTGCTGAGCCATCTTTCCAGCCAGAGACTTGGTAACTTATAAAGAAGAGAAGTTGATGTGGTTGATGGTTCTGGAGTCTGGATCCAAGAGTACTCAGTTGCCAGCCTGTGATGATGACAAAGACCTTCCTGCGTGATAACTGACAGCACCACATGGTGGGATGGGGGAAGCGTGCCTGGTTTGGCATTTATCCCTGCCAGTGTGATGCCACCTACCAGAGTCCTCGCCAGAGCCCAAAGGGATGGAGCTGCTCAGTCTTGGACTTTTGTCTTCCAGGACTGTAAGCCAAATATGTCACCACTCTTTAGATGGTCAGTTTCACATGTGTTGTTTTAGGAACAGAAACCAAGCAGTGCAGAATCTCAGTCTATCAACTGCTCCATCCAGAACCAGAGGAAAAGGGAGCTTGAGGCAGCACTGGCCTTGGGGTAGAGTTGAGTAACTAGACTTACAGAAAATCCAGATCCAGCTGACCGGATGGCTCATCAGATCAGGGTGCTTGCTGTTACCTTGACAACCTGAATTTGATCCCTGGGACCTACATGGAAGAAGGAACTGACTTCCCACAGCTGTCTTCTGAATGTGTGCCATGGCATGTGCATGCCCACACTAATACATGTAAACATGTACATACACGCATGTAATAAATGTGTGTAATAAAGAAAAATGAGTAGATGTTGTAAGGGATGGAATGGGAGCCAGAAGAAGGGAAGGATGAAAAAAAAATGAGGGGAAAATCCGATTTCTGAACTGTATTTTTGACGTAATAGATGACAGTGGAGAATTCGGAGCAACAGCTGGTTTGAATCTTGGTCTAATTGCTGCTAGCCAATGAGCTAGCTCTCAAAGGAGTTAGCTGCTCAGCCACCCTGAGTCCCCTGCAGCTGTGCGGGAGAGTCTGGGTTCCCTCCCGGGCTGTGACAGAGAGCATTAAAACTCCTCATCTTCCCCAGAGCCTGCTCTCACTCCACTGAACAGCTTGTCCCTCAGGCAGATGGAGCTGGCAGGAAGCCTGTCCTTCAGAGAGCTACAGGTGGGATGCTGGCAGGCCCACAAAGAAAGCCTCTGGGGAGTCTCCTCCCCAGCTGCTGGTTGGGTAGGGGGCCCTGATGGTCAGGAAAGGAGCCTGCCTACTCTGGGCTGAGGGAGGGGAATTCTGGGGTAGAGGTATGAAGCTCTGCCATAGTCAGAAACTAGAACCCTTTACAGAGCGCTCACTGGGATCTCAGTGAGGCGGGTGTTGGGGGGATGGGAGGGGATGGAGGGATGGGAGGGGGTGGGGGGGATGGGAGGGGGTGGGAGGGTGGGGACAAACACAAGATGGTTTTGCAAGGATTAGAAAGACCCAGAAAGAAGGAACTCAAGACAGGGTCTCAGGTAACCCAGGCTGGCTGGCTTCAGATTTGCTTTGTAGCTGAAGATGGCCTTGAATGTCCTTTAGTTTTTCTTTTTTTTAATTTATGTGTGAGAGTGTTTGGTGTGTGTGTGTGTGTTTGCTCATGCACCTGCCCAAGAAACTATCAGATCCCTTGGAGCTAGAATTGTAGACAGTTGTGATCCATCTAATGTGGGTGCTGGGATTTGAATTTGAGTCCTGTGGTGATATATTGTATATTTAATAAAATCAGCCTGGAATATCAGAGAGAAGAAACAGACCACAGTCAATTCTCACCTAGCCAACTTCTAGGCCAAACAGGGTAAATGCTATCTCAAGATTCCTCAGCCTGGCTGGTCGCTCCTACAGAATGCCTGAATCTCTGCCTCCTCCTGCCTTAAATATCTTCCCCGCCCAGCAGTTTCACTTCCTGGTTCAACTCTGAATCATAACCTTAGAGTTAGGATTAAAGGTGTGAGCTACTACTGTGTTGTTAGGCCTGGAACTCATAGAAATCTAGAAAGATCTCTGCCTCCTGAGTGATGGGAATAAAGGCATGGGTCACCACTCTCTGACCTTCATGGCTTGACTGTGGGTGATTCTGTTCTCTGATATTCCAGGCTGACTTTATTAAATACACACTATGTCACTACAGGGTCCTCTGCAAGAGGAACAGGTGTTCTTAGCCACTGAGCCATGCCTGTGGTAATATGTTATATATTTAATAAAACCTAAAATATCAAGAGATCAACACACAGTCAAAAACTAGGCAGACATAGATCAGGAAGTTCTTGATCTTTGAGTACAAGGCCAAACAGTTGGGCTTCAGTTGCACACACCGTTAATCCCAGCACCGGGAAAGCCAGGAATGGTGACCTACACTTTTAATCCCATAATTCCAGAGACAGAACTTTTCTGTGTTTCTGTGAGTTTAAGGCTGACTACCAAATAGAGGAGCTCAGGCCTTAAATCCTAACCTGGATGGGATACAGCTGGTGAGAAGGGTATTTAAGGAAGGGTTAGGAAGACAGCAGGCATTAGAATAGCCCAGGAGCAAGGCTGAGGAAGCTGGAAGACAGCTGGGTGAGATTTGACTGTGGTGTTTCCTCTCTCTGATATTTCAGCCCTTCCCCGATATCTGGCTCTGAGTCTCTTCCATTACAATTGGAATCGTGCTACATAAGCCTCCAGCCCCAGCCTCAAACTTCTGATTTCTCTGCTTTTACCTCACAAACCCTGGGTGTGACTCTACCAGCTGAGTCACATCCCCAGCCAGAACTGGCCAGTAGCAGTCATGCCTAGTGAGTATTTCCCTCTGGTTTTTGTAAACTAGTTGCTTGTGTTAGCTGTAGCCCCAGGGTGGTGTGATATCCCACTTTACTGAGAAACAAGTTCTGAGGACTCAAGAGGCCCTTTCCAGGAAATACAACCTGGAAAGGGATGGAGCTGTGATCTGAAGCCGACTTTGTCTACAAAACCTTATTTCCCACCTCACTCGGCTGAGAGGAGCCAAAGAGGGCAGGTAGGGGCTTCCACTTTCCAGAACCTCACATGGAAAAGTCTCTTGCAGTTCTGGAGAGCAGACGGTTAAAGTCAAAGGCTGACTCCTCCTCAGGCTCTGAAGGAGAACACCTCATTTCCAGCCCCTGCTGGATGCTGGCAGTCATTGGTATGGCTTGGCTTGTCTTCCAAGTTCTGCCTCTTCAGTCACATGACCCGATGTGATACTGTAACTGAAGTACAAGGCCAGAGCCTAACTGTGCCTGCCGCAATGAGCCAGGCCTCGCTTTCCTCAAAGATCAGCTGATGGTAGTGGAGGCAGGAAGGAAATTGGTTCTCTGTTCACACATTGGTTCTGATGGCTGTAAGGCTGCATCTGAGGGGCAGCAATAGTCGGGGATTGTGCAGCAGGGGGATGGGACTTGCACTGCTGGCCATGTTGGCCCAGGTGGAAGCGCCTTGTGACCATAAGTTGTTGCTACCCAGGATCTAGTTTTGAATCTTGTCTCAAGATGTTTATCCGTGAGCCAGATGTCTCTGGAATCCCTGAGGACCATAGGAGAGAGTGACTTGAAAGCAAAGGGCAAGTGAGAGAGGATGGAGATAATTAGGCTGCTGGCTCAGGGCAATGGCTGGAGGCTTTGGAGGTGTCCTTGTGGCAGTTAAACTAACGGCTGGGAATCTGCATGGTGATGTCCCTGGAAACCTTGAAAATGTCTTAGTCTTGGATATAGTGAACTTAGTAGAGGGTTTGCCTAGTATTTGAAAGGCCCTGGGTTTGATTCCCCAGCACCACATAAACCAGACATAGCAGCACATTCCTCTGAGTCCAACATCTTGGAGGTGGAGCAGAAGGATTAGAAGTGCAAGGTCATCCTTAGCTCCATAGTGCTTAGGGTTACTTAGTGCTAATATAGTGATACATACACAAGGTTATATCGTGTCTGGGGTAGACATTCTGTATCAAAACAAAACAACAAACTCCAAAAGAAACAAGAACAAACCACCTCAGCATCTCTTGTCTTGGTGTCTCCAGCCTTGAAAGGGAAGGTTGCCAGGTCACGAGTTACAGCCTATAACTAATACACCTGCATGCAGAGTTAGGAAGAAATCTCACCAAAGTTTGCCATAGCGATGGAACTGGATGCCAAGCTTCGATCCTGTGAACTGCCTACTGGGCATGTGAAGGACCAAGAGAAGAGCCAGTGCTTTTTATAAAAAGCAGCCTTTGAGCCCTACTGATGTCTTTTCCCGAAATCTTCCTCTGCCTAAAAAGATGCCCATCATTAATAAACACTCCCCTCCCCTTCCCAGCATGACATCTTAATTAGATTCCATTTACAATAATCCTGTTACCAAATAAAGCCATAGACACAGGTACTGGGAAGTATATGAAGACACCTTCTCAGGGACACAGTTCAATCCACAGAGTGGGAACGTCCGTTCCTGGGCATATACCTGAGAGATTCTAAGTCAGCAGGTTTCACAGATGTGTGAACATCCATACTCATTGCAGGATTATGCACGATGGCTAAGAAAAAGAACAAACCTAGATGTCCATCAACAGATTAATGAAAAAAGAGAACTTAGTGCATATGCACAATGGATTTTATTCTGCTGCGAAGAAAAAGGAAATTGTGACATTTGCAAGAAAATGGAAGCGACTGGTGATCATTAGATGAGGCAAAAGGTGCCAGACCCAGAGAGATAAATGCTGCGGATGTTCTCCCATGTGTGACATCTGTGTGTGTGTGTGTGGGGGGGGGTAGAAAGGGGGTTAGCATAATGGCTCAGCTGATGAAAGCACCCACCACATAAGCAGGACCAGACGGTCTGAGTTCAGTTTCATAAAGGCGGAAGGTGGGAACCGATTCTAAGGTGGGAACCGATTCTGCCGAGTTGTCTTCTGAACATCCAGGTGAGGCATATGGACCCCTTGTAACTTCAGATAAATGAGACTCTGAGGACCAAGCTCCCACAGCCTCTTTCTTGTTTTCCCTTCTGCTGCCATTATGGTGGCTTTTGTCATCATTTTTGTCTTTGTTTTTTTCAAGGAAAGGATGGAGGGATCAAGGGTTCTCAGTTCTCTGGCAGAAGCCACTCTATCGTTTTCCTTCAGAGTACTTTTGCCCCTGGAAAGTGATAGAAGCAGCTCTGTTGTGCGATTGCCTTCGGGCTCTTTAGATGAAGATGCCTCGTTTCTGGTCCTCAGGTACCAGATGATTCAAGGCTTCTATGTGGGTGACTCTTCTTTAAATGAATGGTCAGTCACGAACCTGTCATAACACGAGGGGACATTCTGTATCCAGGCTTCAGGCTGGGACCAGTTTTGGTGGCAGTTTCTGGAAGTAGGCCTGAGTCCTCAGCTGGAGGCAGGAGTTGGCGGTTCTTCGGTGCCAGGAGCAGGTGGGCTTGGGAAGAATCCTGCTGTGCTTCTGTGATGCTATGGGCAATCTCTCTTTTGGTGCTTCCAACACTCATGAAGCTCACCTTCTAAGCTATGTACTCAATGACCAGAACACAAACTTTTCTGTTCTGTGTCTGATTTTTCTCATTTGTTTGTTTTTTTAAATCTGTGTCCTCAGAATCTGGCATAATAGTTGACACACAGCAAATGTCCCACAAATTAATTTTGCACTTCTTTTTTGAACACTTAGCACCTGTAACTTGCCAGGTCCACCTCAGGCTCTGAGGAGGCAACAGTGAAGCCCTGTTCCAGAGAGCTTCCATGCCCCTGGGGAAGTAAGTTTCTGTAAGCTAGCATGCTCCCAGCATGTAACCTGAGCTTTGGTGGAGAAGAATGCCATTGCCAGTGTGAGTGACAGAGGAAGACTGACTTAGAAGGTTGGCAGAGGGAGCCCTCTCTGGAGAGGTAGTTTTTAAGAGAAGACTAAGATGATGGGTAGTGTGTAGCCCAGAAGTGGGAGTGAGTTTGGCTTGATGAGAGAAGGCAGGGTGGAGCTCGATTGCAGTAGGAGAAGTGGATAAGGGATGCCATAGTGTCCCAGCACTGTCTTAATTACCTTTTCTACTGCCGTGAGAAAACACTATGTCCACTTGGGGCAACTCTAAAACAGTGTTTAGATGGGCTTATGGTTCTAGAAGGTTACAGTTTATGATGGTGGAAAAAGTGTGATGATGGCGGAAGAGCTGCTCATGGTGGAAGATAGATAGGGTGGTAGAAAAAGCTGTTCATGATGCAGGAACAAAGATGTGGTATGTGCTTTCATAACTTAGAAATATGGATCAGCACATAGCAAACATCATCTGGAGATGAGCTAGGGAGACATGGTCATACGTCAGCAGGGAACGCTGTACTTTGTAATTGGATAGTGGGCAACTCACCAGATTTGAACATGGGGGATCTGCTTTCATTTCCTCACTTTTGGAAAGATTTCTGTTAAGGTCAGCATTCGCAGCTGGTGCCTGTGTTCTGCTTGTCCACAGGGAATCTGAAGACATGGTAGCTTATCACAGTGGCCTACGTTGTTCTCCAGACATGGTAGCTTATCACAGTGGCCTGCGTTGTTCTCCAGACATGGTAGCTTATCACAGTGGGCTACGTTGTTCTCCAGACATGGTAGCTTATCACAGTGGCCTACGTTGTTCTCCAGACATGGTAGCTTATCACAGTGGCCTGCGTTGTTCTCCAGACATGGTAGCTTATCACAGTGGCCTGCGTTGTTCTCCAGACATGGTAGCTTATCACAGTGGCCTACGTTGTTCTCCAGACATGGTAGCTTATCACAGTGGCCTACGTTGTTCTCCTTAGTCAGACACGGTTTCCTGGGGATAAGGGCTCTCTATTTTCCACTTTAGTTTTCTGTGAATCCAGCGTCATGTCCTGGTGTTCATTGGATTTGGTGTGAGTTGAACTCGGCTGTGCATCTTGAGGATGGAGTCTAGCATAAGAAAGCGTCACATAACCCGGGAGAAGAGGCCTAAAATAGAACCACTGTCCTCCTGATCCAGCCTCTTGGACGTGGCTGGCTTGGGACTGCTATTTCTATTGTTTGACCAAACTCACTTGTGGGGACCAGATGTCATGATTCATATCAAGAACCATGACTTCCCTCACAAAACAATCCTACCAGGACTTGAATCATAGCTCCATGGTGTCAGAGGCTTAGACACTCCACCTCAGTCTGTTTTCTGTCCTTGTGGTCTGAGACAGTCCTTTACTACAACAAAAAATGGCTATGCTTGCATCTCACTAGCCAGACCTGGGTCATTTGACCTATTTATCACTGTGGGGGGAATGAGGAAATCTAGTTTTTATTCTAGATAAAGATGGGGACTGAGGAGACAGCCTGATAAATAAAGTACTTATGGTACAACCCTGAGGGCCCAGAACCCATGGATGTGATGGCATGTGGTGGCATGTGCCTGTGACCCCAGAACTGGAGAGGTAGGGACAGGTGGATCCCCAGGACTCACCGGCCAGCCAATTTAGCTTAATTTGTGAGCCCAAAACCCCAGCAGAAACTTTACCTCTGGGAAAAAACCAGGCTCACGAGGAGCCTAACCCAGATCTCAAAGGACCAGCTCACCTATGATTCTGTGAAAGAAGGTGAGATCTGAGATACCAAGTCAGGTCTGGGCACAGCAACATAAAAGCCGTTTTTGAACCCTGAAATAGAAATGGCTCTGGGTCATCTGCCAGCCTGTAGCTTGTGCTGGAAATGATTTTGCTCTGTTGAAGTCTAACTACACACATTTCCCCACATTTTATGTATTGTTATTGTCACTGAACACTTCCTAAACAACCTTGATCAGTACAGCTGACACCTGACCTGGCTCCCACGATAAGGATGCTTGTGAGATGGAGCAATGGAGGCTTCCAGGAAGTCAGAGGAAGGATTTGGAGTCGTGAACTCTCAAGAACACCCCTTCATTTCTGATGTGCTTGCTTGCACAAGCAGCTCCGTTTCATGCTAGGTACCCCTGGTTCCTCTTCTGCCACCTTCATGACTGGCCTCACATCCAGGAGATAGTGACAGATGCTTATGACTCGGGTGGTGGGCTTGTTGAAGTAACACAGAGTGGGATCCTCTGGCAGAAATGGGTATTGGGGTAGAGTGGCATACACTGGCACCAGGGGCCACAGCCAAAAGGCATGTGGCGGGATCAGGACTCCCTCCAGCCAAGGGGCACAAACAGGAAGTTATTGAAACTGATAGCCTCTCTGCTGCTCTTTGGAGTCATTTCTAGTATCACAGAAATTAGAAAAATGAGTCCCTTCTCTCTCCCCTGTCTCTGTGCATCGTGTTACAGTCTTGCTAGCATGCCAGCGGCTTGTCTATAGCCTCCTCAGATGTTCCTTTTTACTGCTTTACAAACTGGTCAGGTTTAGTGTTTTCAGATTTACGGTATTTTTACGTATTTCTCAATGATTTCAGCTGGAATGGTGGTGCAGTCCTTTAGTTCCAGGATAGCCAGGACTACACAGAGAAACCTTGTCTTAAAAAAACCAAACAACAAAAAACAAAACCAGAACCAAAAACAAACAAGACACCCCCACTCAACTGTTATCCAATCATTGTTTGTGTCAAGGGGCTTTGGCATCCATCCTTTGGTTCAGTCCTGGCATGCCTAGTGTGAAGCTCCACTGTGAACTATCATACCACTGACAGGCCACAGCGGGTGACATGGTGGCCGAGCACTTGCCTCTTGGCACCTTGCTCATGCACTGTAAGAACTCTGCTGCTTGCTTTAGTTAGTACCTCAGTTTCTCTCCTCGCTGTGGAGGGCCATTGTGTGTTTGAAATGAGTGGGTGACATACAATGAGCTTTAAAACCAGGGACACCGTGAAACGCACACTCAAATATTGGTCATTAAACCCTTCTGCTGTGGCTCTTCATCCTCCCTCATGGACTGTGCTCGTGATCCTTCCCCACCTGTCTGTCACGCAGTGGTCAGAGCCTGAGCCTAAGGCCTTCCTGTTCATTGACTGCTCTACCCTCCAGTCCTGGGGTAATCCAGCCGCCTCTCCCTTCTTCCTGGTAACTACAGAACATGACTATGCCCCAGCGTGGTCTGGTGGAGAGTGGTGTTTAGGGTCCACGTTTGGCAGAAGTATTCTAGAAAGGTTCATTCTTGCTGGTTTTCACCAGTGACCTGAGCTCTGTTCTGGTGTTTGTATCAGGTGCTGTGGTTGAGAGTGATATGCCATGGTCCTTACCAGCTCTGGAATGTGTCACCAGGTTATTATTTGTTTTCATAATCTGTTCCCAGTACCTTCTGTGAGAGAAAATTCTGGAATATACTGTTTGGGATCTACTGAATGATGACTGAGAATCTATGAAGAGTAAGGTTGATTCTCTCCCTGTCTTCAAAGAGCTGAGCAAGACCTGTCTCTCCCCCACCCCATGCCTCCCCTGTTTTGCAGCTCTATGAAAAAACATATCCCAGAGTGAGCTGGGGTGAGGTCTCTGGTTCCCTCTGTCTCTGTCTCTGTCCCTGTCTCCCCCCTC
The DNA here is from genome assembly GCA_004025045.1 of Sigmodon hispidus. Taxonomy (NCBI): domain Eukaryota; kingdom Metazoa; phylum Chordata; class Mammalia; order Rodentia; family Cricetidae; genus Sigmodon; species Sigmodon hispidus. Next base: position 21,174 of record PVIH01007821.1, read on the forward strand.
CCCTTTGGATACCAGCCAGACTGGAGAGCTACAAAAGCCCACAGACCCCAGGATCCACACACCGCTGCTCAATAACTCTTGATCTGGACAGTGTGACAGCTCACAACCTTCTACCAAGGGCCCTGAGAAACTCTGAATTTTGGGAACTTATCTTATAATTTATCATCTTAGAACAACCAGGATGGATCCTTTTGAGCTGTTCCAGGTACAGAAGGCTGTTCTTTTTTATCCAGTGTGAAGACAACAGACATCACTAATGGATCTCGGCACCTTTCTCCATGTTGAATCAGAATGGAACCTGAAATAGATGTCTGTTGAGCTAAAAATGAATGTTAACTTCCTGTTTCTCAGCATATCTGTAAGGTAGAGGAGATGCTTACCCTGCAGTGTTCTTGGGAGAATCAGACACAATAATGCCTCGTTCGTTTAGAAGGATGGAGACAGTGTAGCTCTGGCATAATGGCACAGTTAGTCCTGATGCAGCTGTCACTCCATCCTCTCAGATTCTTGAGGTCCTTCTTACAGCAGGTAAGGCAGTCCCTGGGCTGAGAGACCTCGGGAAACAGACATGGAGGCAAGAACCTGAGGTGAGGCTTCCTACTCCTGGAAAACGACTGCTTTCTCCCATCTCTCCCCTAAGCCCCATCTCAAACACATTCATGTCTCATGTGTGAATCTCTCTCTCTCTCTCTCTCTCTCTCTCTCTGTTGCACAGAGGTGATGTGTCTATAAAACGAAAGCTTCTCAGAATGGAAATAATCTTAGAGTCTCACAGCCATTATTACTGTGACTCACCAGTAGTGTAGAAATGCTTGGTTTTTCATGCAGGGAAGCCATTCCTCTTCCCTTCAGGTTTGGGGCTGAGGAGAAACTTCACTAAGGCCACCCGTGGGCCTGTGTCTTTCAGGGAGCTCTGAGAGTGGAGTGCAGGGGGTTTGTTCAGCACAAATACCGTTCCCTCTATTTGTAGCAAAGGAAATCCTTTGAGCTCTATAATTCTGTTCACAACTTTAAACCTCACAGGCCTCTAGAGGTTCTAAATTACCCTTTGGGGAAATTAGCTTATGATCTGCAGTCTCAGATTAGCAAGAGGGTCCTTTCAGCTAGTCCCAGGTATCATCAAACACACAGCCCTTTTTAGTGTGACCATAGCCAATGTTATTAGTGGGTCAATGCACCTTTCTGAAGGTTGAATAGGAAATGGAACCCTTGAATCCTTTTATCCCAGTGTTTCCTGAGGATTTCTGTACAGTTAAAGAAACTGAGACCCAGAGCATTAAATGACTAATGTGTTAGTTCTCAACCTGTGGGTCACGACCCCTTTGATAAACTTCTCTCTAAAAACATTTACATTATGATTCATAACAGCAGAAAAACTATAGTTATGAAATAGCAAAAATTATTTTGTGGTTGGGGGGTCACCGTAACATGTATTAAAGGGTTGGAGCATTAGGAAGGTTGAGAAGCACTGGTCTAGTGTAAAGCAGTGTTGTTAAATGGGCAAATGAATACACACACACACTTGTGGGTGTCAGAGGGCAAACCTGAGTGTCAGTCCTGACAGTCTGCTTGGGCATCTTCATGGTGCTGCTGACACACACACACACACACACACACACACACACACACACACCCCTGACTAATGATCTATAAAACACAGTGACCAACTTTTCTATTTTTATTTGAGTGGAAGAAATCATAGGAAGAACCCACCTGAACTTGCTGGGTCCTACAAAGGGCACTCAGTAAGTAGAACCTGTTAGATTTGTTTAAAGAAACAGAAGGCATTCAAATTTGGTAAGATAATAAAATCCCCCATTGGACAGGGGCCATGGGAGACCAGAGCTTCTTCCTCCTCAGTTGGTCTTCCAGAGAAGGCACCATGCACCATTGTCCTGAGAGAAGGCTACATTCTGTTCACTAACACATGGAGTTCTGGGGCTTGAGAGCATCACAGGCCACCAAAACAACGAACATACAGGTTGTCTGAAACTGAATTGTGATATTTGAAATGAGGCAAGCTAGCAATTTGGGGTCCTAATTCTATGAGACCCCTCAAAGTTTCTCATCCTGTGTCTTTGGGACCCACCTGTACCAGCTCATGTGGTTCTTGTCACTGTTGAGTGACAGGCTGTAGAAGTCAGGGTTTTGGTGACATAGGCAGGGTCTGGAGGTACCATTGTCCCCACGGTGCCTGAACTTCGGAGAGTCACACACAGTGCTGCTCATCATCATTCCTGTGGGAAGAAGCATGTGATGCAAACATCACTTCCATGCACCAAGGCCCTTGGTCATCAGAGCATTCTTTACCACATTTTGCTAAACTTCGAAACAGACAGAAGCAGTTGATGATCTCAGCTCTCAACACGGCTGTCTGCCGTGAGACAGACACATCCCGTGCACCCGCATGGTGTCGCGTCAAATGAGAAAAGTATGGAGTGTGCATTCTGGAGCAAGTCTGGGATTCCAGCCCATTCTTCTGAACTGGATTAATCCAGACTGCTACCCTACCACATTCATGCAAAAGAATTCCTTTCCTCAGTGCTGGGCTATGTTCTCTCTCCCCCACACTGTTTACCCCCCTCTATCACTGCCTTCCTTGTTGTTGATGTGGAAGACACAGATGACTCATCTTGAGCATCTCACCAGCCGCCCCCTGCCCCGGTAGGTGTGTGAGCAGCTGGGACATTTCCCATCTGCTAAGTCTTCATACTCTGGCACATTCTCTTTTCACCTTGTGGTACTAAGCTTCACATCATTTCCATGTCCCACCACTGTGCCTTCTCTGAAATCAGAACATGAACTCAATGGATTGGACGGGGTAGATGGGTGGAAGGGGCGTGGTAAGATGAGGTAATCTCAAAAAGAGACACCTTCCGTTCTATTCTCTGAAGAGACCGTGTCAGGCATTTCATGTAAGGCATGCAGAGGGAAGAAGAGGTGTCCAGGTCCTTGGAAGCTCACCAGTTTGGGAGAAACGCTAAAAACAAGGGTAGTAATGATTGGAACTGGGTGAAGAGTGTGGCAACCATTCTTCATGTACTCAAGATCCCACTTCCCACCCTCAGCTCCAATAAGCAATGTTTGTTGAGCACACAAGAGGTACAAGTGGCTGTATGTCACCTGGATGATACCCTTCAGTCCCTGGGACAACCCTGTGGTCTTGAGATCTCATCTTAGAGATGATGATAGATACTGAATTAATTCACCAGTGTCATGCAGTCAGTAGTGAGCCTGCTGGCCCGTTCTCAAAGGACAGACGTTATTATCTTTAGTAAAATGCATGAATGCCTGCTGTGTCCCTGTATCCAGTGCTTGTGTATGCTACCCTAGTCTGCAGCAGAGTGGGTTGATCAGAGAGGAACACGGATGGTTTCCTGAGGATTTCACAGTAGGAAGTAACAACTTAATACCAACGCTGATCTGGTTCTGGAAGATTTTGACTCCTGTCTCGGTCAGGGTTTCTATTGCTGTGAAGAAACACCATGACCATGGCAGTTCTTATAAAGAAAACATTTAATTGGGGCTAGCTTACAGTTTCAGTGGTTTAGTTCGTCATTATCATGGCAGGACATGGTGATGTGCAGGAAGACATGGTGCTGGAGAAGGAGCTGAGAGTCCTACATCTTGATCTTCAGGCAATGGGAAGTGAACTGTGTCACTGGGCATAGCTTGAGCATAGGATACCTTAAGCCCACCCCCACAGTGACACACTTCCTGTTGGCCACACCTACTCTAATAAGACCACGCCTCCTAATAGTACCATTCCCTTTGGGGTCTATTTTCTTTCAGACTACTATAGTTCCTCGTCCCTGGGCCATGTCAGTTTTCTCTCATCAGGACACTGTAGCATCTCGCTTCAGATCTGGCCCCTTAGTTGAATGAAGGAAGAATCACGAAATATGGAATAATGGATGATCCAGAGTGCCTAGATTTTGTGCTCATTCTAAATGGGCTTTGTGATTTATCAAGTACCTCCCGCATGCCAACACTGTCCTTCAGTGGGCAGGGCAGAGGAGTCCCTGCTAAGGCCCTGGAACCAACATGTGTGAGCAGATACAACCTGCCATGGCAGGAAGGGCATGGGGGGGTGATGGGTGTGGCCTCCACCTGTGAGGTCAGCAGAGCTTGGTCTTCAAGCAGCCCATGGGAAGGCCAGGGCTGAGACTGTTCTCTAATTGTGACCACTGTGTGCCCTCTCAGTACACAGGAGTTGCTGACTGTTGCCTGGGGAGCCTGAAATCTCACTGTTAAAAGGAATTCATTCTTGTCATCACAAAGTCAGCAGTCCGTGAGCTATAACCACAGGGAGGTTGACAGGTGCATACCAGTGCGCTCTTCAGTAATGGAAGTGTGAGAATATTTGTTATGTGATACCCTCGGGGTAGGGAATCTCCCCACACACACTCCTGAGCCCGACAACAGCATTTATTAAGCACTCTGTGTACGCTTCTACCTGGCTTAGGCCCTTGTCTTCCATCATTGTGGAATCCTTGGAGGACTGTTTTAATTCCTAGTGTAACGATGAGGAATCCAAGGCCTATCCAGGTGACCCTTAGATATCTCAGGGTCCATGCCTACAACCCTGACACAGCAGACCTCGTGCCAAGGTAGTAGGGTAGTGGTGACAGCCTGCAGTGGGGGTGACAGAGAAGGAAACTGTCAGGAGGAGAGTGAGGCCCATCATCCGTGTGTCTGTCTGATTCTGATTGACACTCACTAGCCAGAGAAGACCAGAGAGCACTTGCTTTGTTCAAGAACTGTCCGGAGTCTGCGCAAAGGCACCAAGTGCAAGGGTGAGAGCCGCTGGTGGTCATGTCTGAGCCCACTCAAGCGTAGCTCATCAGCTCTTCTCTCTAATCCTGTTCCCAGACCCAAGAGACTTTTAAAAGGCAGGACTCCCAAGCTGGGGAGGGGGCTTATTAAATCAAGGTTTTGATGGGGGGGCTATAAAATCTGTATTGGATCACGAGGTCATCCTGAGAGCGTAGGTCTCCATGTTGAGGAGGACTGGTCTGGACTTCGTGTAAAATCCTCGAGGGCAGGGTGTCTGTAGGTTCCTGCTAAGGTTCATCATGTTATACTCAAACCAGAGATATTGAGTTACTAACAGCTCCAGACACTTTGGGGACCTGGCACCATCTTATTGGCAGATTGTGTCAATTTGATTGGATGTATGAATTCCATACCACTTTTCATAGTTTTTAAAAATGTGGTAAAATATACATAACTTAAAACTTACATTTGGGAAGGGATGATGGCCCAGTGGAGAGTGTGGTAGATTAGCTAATATATGTCTGCAATCTCAGTGTTCCTATGGCAAGATGGGAAGCTTGCTGGCTAGCTGGCCTTACATACACAACACACACAGCAGCACCATGAAGATGCCCAAGCAGACTGTCAGGACTGACACTCAGGTTTGCCCTCTGACATCCACAAGTGCAATATGGCTTACATATGCCTCACTTCCTCAAGTAGGCAACACACACACACACACACACACCCCTACTCATTTTAAGTTGATAGTTCTGTGGCCTTGAGGACATTGTCCATTCAGACTGATGTGGAGGGCTCCTTTGGAATATTCTAGAAAGGAAGAGCTATATACACACCCTGAATGCTTACTAATAGCTTTCCAGCAACAGTGGAAAGAGTGTGGTCATTGAGTTGGTTGTCTCTGTCCTTGGTGTCTGGTGAGAAGCTTGCACACAGGCACAGGGAAGCAGGACACAGTCTTATTCCCCTTCTCTACTTTTTGAGTAAGACAGGATGGCGAGTTTATTGGTCAGTGTCATAGGCTGCTTCCCCTGCCTGCTTCCATCTCCCTGGGCAGATCAGAGGATGTGTCTAAACAATTCCAGCACCCTACTTCATGCACAGTGTCCAGGATGCCTGGGCTGGAGTCTCAGATGCCACGATGCAACACCAACCTGGTTGAGAACCACACAAATGGGCCTTGTACACGAAAGAAGAGTTACTTGTGTGTCTTAAGCCATGTGTCAACAAAAGCCCTGCAGACGCTCCTGCACACACCCCGCTCTGTTGACTTCGTACAGCTGTGGCCATGGGTCTGTGGTTTTCAGGTTCTGAGGGAAGCCACAAAAGCCAGCCTGTTCACCGTGGAGCACCATGCCAGTGGAATGTTCTTGAACATTCCCGCCATGAAGAGAGAACATGAAGGCAGCAAGGAGGTTGAGTCACAAAAATACTGCCCTCAGCAGGGATGGTAACGCACAGTCCTCCTCACCTCTCTGGAAGGATATGGAGACTCAGGGTGAGCAATGAGAACAGAGTTGGTAACTTTCTATTTGTCTTCCCCTGGAGTTCCAGGGGCCACTCTGACATGTACTGTCCTTTTCTAGGAGAGTGACCTGGATATGAGTAAAAGAAAAGGTCAGGGCTAAGGGGGAGGGTGCAAAGCTAGCTGTGTCACCCAGTGTGCCCGCCCCTACTCAAAAGCAAGATCTCTTTCATTTCTGAGTGCAAACTGAGAAGTCTTGGACTCTTGGAATGTCTGATCGCCTCACCTACAGTCTTGGGTGTGTTAAATCCTGAACTGAGGTGTTTCCTGAGGTGTTGTTTTGTGTCTGGCTCTCTCACAGAAGGTACTAAAAGTAGCTGGAGGCTGTCTATGAGAGAAAGGTAGTGAGGAACCTTGGGTACCTCCTGAGGAGTGCAATATATCCTCCCATGCTCTTCCTTTCCTTGAAGAATGAGGGCCACACCCTAGAATAGCATCAGGCAGGGCCTACTTTTTATGCTCAGGGAGGGCCAGCACCCAAAGCTCCCACATGCCTTCTCTCCTGTGTCTTCAGTGTACTGTGGATACTTAGTGAATATTGATATTCTAGTGTCTGTCTCCTCCCCACACCTCTTTTTGACAAATCCTTTCTTGCTGAGGCAGCCCAGGGCTAGAGAATTAAACCTAAGCAGGTTTGTGCCTTTGGCTCACCTCGCTTATGTATCTGGATAGGTTCCTCCTGTAACCTTGGTGCATCATCATCGAACCTCCATGGCCTTGGGTTTCTCCTCTGTCAATGACAGGATGGTAGAGCAGGCAGGCATGCGGTAACCCCAGTATTTGTTATTCTCGGGCCTATACCTGAATTGGGCTAGTTCAAGCCTGTATCTGAAATGGGCTGTCTCACCATTCCATCTCACAGGAAAGTTCAAGAGAGTGAATGTGTCCCAGCACGGGTGACTTCAGGTGCTCGTGTATGGATGTGGCACTTGGCTGTGTCCCCAATCCCCCAGCCCTGACTCTGCTGCTGACTTCCCCAAGTAACCTTAGCTACAGAGATGCCAAGTCATTTGGATAACTCCTAGCATTGGAGGTAAAAGCCGAATGCCTAAGAATATCCAGCAGTGCTAGCCTCATCTGCTGCTTCTGTTCCCTGGGGGTCAGTCACACACTTTCTACTAGCTTTGATCATCCTGAGGACACGGAACTGTAATTCATAATTGAGGACCACAGACAGGGATCACCAAAGATCAGCCTGAGGTAACCTGCCGCTTTTATTTTCCAAATGTAGCTAGAAAAAGGCCCAATCTTCCAGTAAGATCAGTCACTGTTTGCTTTCAAGGCGTTCAGTTATGAAGAGAGAGAGAGGGAGGGAGGGAGGGAGGGAAGGAGAGGGAGAGGGAGGTGGGCCAGAAAGCCTGGGGCTATGACTCTACTAGAGGTTCTGTTTAAAAAGAAGGAATATTCCAGGCTTAAACCAGACTCTAAAGCAAATGGAAACTAAGGATGTGCTTATAGATTTGAGCGTTTCTGCGTTTTCAGCCTCAATGAAGTCAGAGCCTTTCATTCTGTGCATAAACTATTCTAATGGGCGTGGGCTGCTAAAGGACCCTTCATAAGACCCTTGGATTCCACATGAAGCGACTTGTTTCAGACACCTGGGGACTGCCTACTTGCAGGTCGACTTTTAGAGCCTCCAGAAATGTAGTCATGTGCATTGTGGGTACGTACGTGAAGTAGCAGTTATGTGACTATTCAAGAATTCTAGAAAACCTGCAGCCGAGCCGTGCCTTTGTCTGCTCAGTGAGTGGTGGGCTCCCGTCTTCTGGAAGTCAGAGGAACATCAGCTCACTTTCCTTGCCCTTGTTATAACTGGTTTCCAGGATGTAACCGGGCCTGAGGAGTTTTGTCCAGAATTGCTCTGAGGCTTCTTATTTCATCTGGAAAGTTCTATCCACTCAACTCGCTTGAGCAAATGAGATCTCTTTAAGGGTCTTCCACACTTAAGAGTTTTTTTTTAAAAGTTCATTTATTAATTTATAAATGAATGATAGATATCTAGATTTCTTTTCTATTCTTCCTAGCTTTCTGTGAACCACATTGCTGTCCTGGTCTGGTCTCCCCTTAAGAACTTCCTCCTATCATCCTCACTTGGTGGAGTCTCCTACATTGGGTACTACTTTCACTCTCTTGTGGGTGTTGGGTCCCACTCCCAACGGTGCTAGAGGATGGCTCATGGCTGTCACCTGGCAGACCTTGTGGCAGTCATTAGAATATATTGCATGGCCGCTAGAAGTTCAGGTGGCTGAATGCCCAGCTAAATTCATAGTTTGAAGGGCCTTTGAGAGGCCATTAAAATTACATGATATTATTAGGCTGGGGTTCTCATAATGGCGTTAGTGGCTTTATAAGAAGAGGACGAGATACTTTTGCACTGATGTTACCATGTAATACCCTCCACCATGTTAATATGTGGCATGAGGGCCTCCCCAGAAGCCATGTCCATGCCAGCACCCTGCCAACACCCTGCTCTTGGGCTAGTCTGGCTCTACAACCAAGTAAGTTAACTCTGTTCTTTAGGAATCACCAAGTCTGCCATAGTCAGGCCTTGCAGAAATCAAAAACAGACTAAGCCATAGAAAAGTGATATCTGTTGAGATATTAGGACAATTCATGCCTGCATGGGGATTACTATTCTCACATAATCCAATTAAAATTTTAACAATTTTTTATTAAAATTTTTTTCCATACTCACCACTGGCCCCCCTCCCGCCCCTTCCCCCAGTCCTCCTCAGCCTCTCCCCTCTCCACCCTCACCCCTTGCTCTCTCCTCAGAGAGGGCAAGGAATTCCAAGGTGAGGCAATCCAGTCTGGCATATCCAGTTGATGTAGGACTGAGTCCCCCCGCCCCCAGTGTCAAGGCTGAGACAGGTGTTCCCCCGCAGGGCATGGGCTCCCAGACACCAGTTCATGTACTCATAGACTCTGGTCTGAGTGCCAGAGGCTCCACAAACTGCCCTCGACTTTCCACTGTCATTTACATCCAGGGGGTCCAGATCTGTTCCATGAAGGTTCCTCAGCTGTCATGTCAGGGTCTGAGCTCCCAACAGCATGGGGTTGCCTACCCCGTGGGTCTCCCCATCATGATCCAGATCCCTCCATTCATGCAATCTCTTCTTCCTTTCTTCAGCTGGACCAGTAGCTCAGACTGATGTTTAGTTATAGATCCCTACATCTACCTCCATCAGCTGCTGGATGAAGGTTCTATAATGGCAATTAGGGTGGGCATTCATATGATAATAGGGAGAGGCCAGTTTAGGCTCCCTCTCCACTATAGCTTGGAGCCATTTTGTGGGTTCTTGGCTGTTCCTTAGACCACTTTCTCTCTAATTCCACGATGGCTCCTTCTATCAGGAGATCCACTTCTTTGCTTTCCCTCTCTGTTGGTCCCCCCCCCAAACCAATCTATTCTCTCATGTTCTTACCTCCTCCTACACCTTCCCTCCCATATGATCTCAATTTTCTCAGGAGATCTTCTCTATTTCCCCTTCCCAGGGGAATCTATGGATGTCTCTCTTGACTTCCTCCTGTTACCTAGCTGCTGCTGCAGGGGAGGAGGGTTGTGGATTGTAACCGGTTTATCCTTTGTTTTACATCTAAAATTCACTTGTAGTTGAGTATATACCATGTCTATCTTTCTGGGTCTGTGTTACCTCACTCAGGATGATACTCTCCAGATCCATCCATTTGCCTGAAAATTTCAGAATGTCATTTATTTTTCTGTTGCGTAGTATTCCATTGTGTAATTGTACCACAATTTTTTAAACTCATTCTTCAGTTGAAGAGCATCTAGGTTGTTTCCAGGTTCTGGCAATCATGAATAATGCTGCTATGAACATAGTTGAACTAATGCCCTTGGGGAAGAATGTGTATCCCTTGGGCATATGCCCAATAGTGGTATTGCTGGATCATTGGGTAGATTGATTCCCAGTTTTTAGAGGAGTCGCCATACTGCTTCTCAAAGTGACTGTATAAGTTTACATTCTGACCAGCAATGGAGGAGTGTTTCCCTTGCTCTATATCCCCTCCAGCATAGGTTGTCATCTGTGCTTTTTATCTTAGCCATTCTGACAGGTGTAAGGTGGTATCTCAGAGTTGTTTTGATTTGTATTTCTCTGATGGCTGAGGATGGTGAGAAGTTCTTAAAGTGTCTTTAAGTCATTTGGAGTTCTTCTGTTGAGAATTCCCTATACCTCATTTTCCATTTGGGTATAGGACCTCTAGTTTCTTGAGTTCTCTATATATTTTAGAGATCAGTCCTCTGTCAGATGTAGGGTTGGTGAAGATCTTTTCCCATTCTATAGGCTTTCGTTTTGTGTTATTAACTGTGTCCTTTGCCTTACAGAAGTTTCTTAGTTTCAGGAGGTCCATTTAATTGTTGCACTCAAAATCTGTGCTACTGGTATTATATTTAGAAATTAGTCTCCTGAGCCAATGCATTCAAGGATATTTTCCACTTTATTTTTTTTTTAATCAGATTTGGTATAACTGGGTTTATGTTGAAATCTTTGATCCACTTGGACTTGAGTTTTGTGCAGGGTGATAGACATGGATATATCTGCATTCTTCTACATACCACCATCCAGTTATGCCAGCACCATTTGTTGAAAATGCTGTCATCTTTTCATTGTATATTTTTGGCCTCTGTCAAAAATCTGGTGTTTATAGGTATGTAGATTAATGTCAGGATCTTCGATGTGATTCCATTGATCCACAAGTCTGTTTTTATGCGAGTATTAAGCTGTTTTTATTACTGTAGAGCTATAGTAGATCTTGAAGTCAGGGTTGGTGATGCCTCCCAAAGTTCTATTATTGAATAGGATAGTTTTTGCAAACCTAGGTTTTTTTTGTTATTCCATATGAAGTTGCATATTGTTCTTTCCTGGTCTGTGAAGAATTGTATTGTGATTCTGATGGGGATTGCACTGAATCTGTAGATTGCTTTTGGGAAGATAGCCATTTTTACTATGTTAATCCTACCTACCCAGGAGCATAGGAGATCTTTCATTTTCTGATATCCTCTTCAATTTATTTCTTTAATGACTTAAATTTTTTGTCTTATAGGTCTGTCACTTCTTTTGTTAGACTTACCCCAATATAGTTAATGGTATTTGCAGCTATTATAAAGGGTGATGTTTCCCTGATTTTCTTTTCAGTTCTTTTATCCTTTGTGTATAGGAGGACTATTGATTTTTCTTTTTTTTTTTTTAGTTAATCTTGTATCCTGCTACATTGGTTTGGCTTCTTCAATTTGTATCCCTTTGATCTCCTTTTGTTGTCTTATTGCTCGAGCTAAAACTGTATTGAATAGGTATGGGAATAGCCTTGTTTTGTTCCTGATTTTCGTGGGATTGCTTTGAGTTTCTCTCCTTTTAGTTTGATGTTGGCTGAAGGCTTGTTGTATATTACCTGTATTATGTTTAAGTATTTTTCTGTATCCCTGATCTCTCTAGGACTTTTATCATGAAGGAGTGTTAGATTTTGTCAAAGGCTTTTCAGCATCTAATGAGATGATCAAGTGGTTCTTTTGTCTTTTGGGTTGTTTATATGATGGATGACATTGACAATTTTTCATATGTTGAACCATCCCTGCATCTCTGGGATGAAGTCTACTTGATCATGGTAGATGATTTTTTTTAATATATTCTTGAATTTGGTTTGCCAGTATATTATTGAGTATTTTTGCATCAACGTTCTTGAGGGAGATTAGACTGTAATTCTTTTTCTTTATTGCATCTTTGTGTGGTTTGGGTATCAGAATGACTGTATACAAACACAAAAAGTTTGGTCATGTTCCTTCTGATTTTCTTGTGTGGAAAAATTTGAGGATCATTGTCCTTTTTTGAAAAATCTGGTAGAATTCTATGCAGAAACAATCTGGCCCTGGGCTTTTTTTTGCTTAGGAGACATTTAATAACAGTTTCTATTTTCTTATAGGTCAATTTAGGTCATTTATTTGGTCTTGATTTCGTTTTGGTAAGTGGTACCTGTCCAGAAAGCTGTCTATTATTTCTTTTAAGTTTTCTAATTTAGTGGAGTACAGGTTTTTGAAGTATGACCTAATGATTCTCTGGATTTTCTTGGTGTCTGTTGATATGCCACCTCTTTCATTTTTGATTTTGTTAATATGGATTCTCTCTCTCTCCCTCTCTTCCCCCTCCCCTCCCTCCCTCTCTCTCTCTGCTTTTTGGTTAGTTTGAATAAGGGTTTGTCTATCTTGTTGACTTTCTCAGATAACCAACTTTTTGATTCATTGATTGTTTGTATTGTTTTTTGTTTTAATTTTATTGATTTAAGCCCTGAGTTTGATTATTTCCTTCCCTCTACTCCTTCTAGGTGAGATTGCTTCTAATTGTTCTAGAGCTTTCAGCTGTGCTGTTAAGGCTCTTGCGTGAGATTTATCCAAGTTTTTTATGTAGGCATCTAGTGCTATGGATTTTCCTCTTAGCACTGCTTTCATTGTGTCCCATAAGTTTGGGTATGTTGTGGATTCATTTTCATTGAATTCTAGGAAGTCGTTGATTTCTTTCTTTACTTCTTCCTTGATCCAGAGGTGGTTCAATTGAGAGATGGTCAGTTTTCAAGAGTTTGTAGGCTTTCTGTGGTTTGTGTTGTTGTTGAACTCTAACTTTAGTCCATGGCAGTCTGATAGGATACACAGTGTTATTCCCACATTTTATGGCTATTCATATTTGCTTTATGACAGTGTATGTGGTCAAATTTAGAGAAAGTTCCATGGGATGCTAAAAAGACAGTATATTCCTTTATGCTTAGGTGGAAAGTTCTGTATCTTAATGACTTAATAGTCCATTTGAGTCATAACATCTGTTAGATCCTTTATTTCTCTGTTAAGTTTCTGTCTGGTAGACCTATCCATTGATGAGAGTGGGATATTGAAGCCTCCCACTACTAATGTGTGGGGTTTGATGTGATATTTATTTAAGCTTTAGTAATGTTTTCTTTTTAACATATGTGGATGCCCTTGTATTGGGGGCATAAATGTTCAGGATTGAGATTTTATCTTACTTGAGATGAATAGGTAATATACATCCTGGTCTCTTTTGATTGATTTTAGTTTAAAGTCTATTTTGTTAAATATTAGGATGGCTACACCAGCTTGTTTCCTAGCACCATTTGATTGAAAAGTCTTTTCTCAACTCTTTACTCTGAGCCAGTGTCTGTCTTTGAAGTTGAGGTGTGTCTGTTGTATGCAGCAGAAGGATGGAGTCTGGTTTTTTTTTGTATCCATTGTGTTAACCCTTGTCTTTTTATAGGTAAATTGAGTTCATTGGTATTAAGGGATATTAACAACCAGTGATTGTTAATTCCTGTTATTTTTGATGGTAGTGTGTGTTTCTCTTCTTTGTTTTCCTTCTGTGAGATTGTCTATTGCTTCTGGCTTCATGGGTGTATGTAGCTTCATTAGGTTGGAGCTTTCCTTCTAATGCTTTCTGTAGGGATTCGTGGACAGGTATTGTTTAAATCTTGTTTTGTCTTGAAATACCTTGTTTACTTCATCTATGGTGATTGATAGGTTTGCTGGATATAATAGTCTGGGCTGCAACTGAGGTCTCTTAGTGTCTGTATAACATCTGACCAGAATCTTCCTGCTTTCATTGTTTCCATTGAGTAGTCTGGTGTTATTCCGATGGGTCTGCCTGTATAAGTTATTTGGCCTTTTTCCTTTGCAGCTCTTAAAAATCTTTTTTTATTCTGTATGTTTAGTGTCTTGATAATTATGTGGTGAGCAGACTTTTGGGGGTCTAGTATGTTTGGTGTTCTGTAAGCTTCTTGTATCTTTATAGACAGTCCCTTCTTTAGGAAAGTTTTTTTCTATGATTTTGTTGAATATATTTTCTATGCCTTTGAGTTTGTATTCTTTGCCTTCTAGTATTCCTATTTTTAGGTTCAGTCTTTTCATGGTGTCCCAGATTTCCTGGTCATTTTATGTTATGACTTTTTGGTTTTAGTGTTTTCTTTACTGATGTATCTATTTCCGCTACTGAATCTTCCACAACAGAGATGCTCTCTTTGCATTCTGTTGGTTATGCTTGCATCTGTAGTTCCAGTTGGTTTCTTTAGGTTTTTTACTTCCAGCATTTCTTTGGTTTGCATCTTCTTTATTGTTTCTGTTTCAGTTTTAAAATCTTGAACTGTTTCCTTCACCTGTTTGGTCGCTTTTTCTTGGTTTCCTTGGCTTTATTTTCTTTAAGGGATTTGTTGATCTCTTCCAATTTTTTGTTTGTCTTTTTCTCTATTTCTTTAAGGAAGTTTTTTAATTTCCTCTTTTAAGGCTTCCGTTGTCTTTATAAAGTTGTTTTTAAGGTTGTTTTCTTCTGTTTCTTCTACATTGGCATATCCAGGTCTTGATGCTATAAAACCACCGGATTCTGGTGGTGCCATATTGTTCTTTATATTGTTTATGGCACTGGCGCCTGCCCATTGCTTCATCAGATCAATGCAGGATTTGTATCTCAGGGAGCTGATCTTGGAGCAATCTGTTCAGACTGTGTCTGGGTTTCAGGAAGCCTCTCTTGGTCCAATCTGGGCTCTTGGTCTACTTGAGGTAGTGTATTCCTTATTACTGTGAGCTGTTCTTGGTATAATAGGAGCTGGCTGTTTCTGTGTCTCAGGGATCCAATCTTGGTCCAATATGAGCTCTTGATCCAGTAGGGCTCTTGATTCAATAGGTGCTGGTGAACTGTGTGTCTCAAGTAGATGCTGAGGTTGCTGGGTGATGGGACAGTTGGGGGTTGGGGTGGGATTTGTAGATGGGGTTGTCCAAATGGACTGGGGTTTTAATGTGGAATCTGTCCTGCAGAGTTTTTCCCTGCTACCCTGGGTTTAGGAGAGAAATGAATGGTGGTGGTCAAATTTTAACATATTTTTAAGGCAGAAGTTTGATAGTTGAGATGGTCCCCGCTTCGTGTGTGTGCATGTATATGTATTCTTGTGGATGTGTGCCCATGTACCTGTATATGTTCATGTGCAGTAGCTAGAGGTAGGCCCTGGACATCTTCCTCAGGTTGCTTTCCAACTTGAGGAGAGCATGTTGAGACAGGATTCTCACTGAACTTGGAGTTCACTGATTTGACTGGATTCTTCAGCCAACAGGCTCCAGGGATCCTCCTGTCGTGCCTCCCACCAGCTTTACTGATGCTACCCGCTGTCACCCAGAGAGTAGGTGCCAGCCAGCCTAGAACCAGACCCTTTCTGACACACTGGCCATTCCCACTGAGGCTCCCCATAGCTGTAACAGAGTGCAAATATCTTACTGTTTGATAGCTTTTTAATTTGGTTGTACAGATAGGCTCTGCCTGGCTGACTATAAAGGACTTTTAGTAGCAAAACACAGCCTAAATGCCCCTGGTACACAGCAAGAAGCCAGTCACACCTTAAAGCCTACAACAAGGAACTTGGGCTTGGCTTTTAGATTTTCTGGAGAATGACGTGTGACTCTCCTCAGCATTTTTCTGTCACGATGCTTTTTACATTTATACTTAAGGGAGGTAAAAGTCTCCACATGCTAAACAATCCCCTTGAGGAACTCGTGACAGTCACTTAAGGTTTTTTGTTTCTTTCTTTCTCTCTCTCTCTTTCCTGCCCTTTCTCCCTCCCTGCTGCCTGGCTGCAGAGTGACTGGGAAGCCTGGTCCAGTGACATCTTGGGTTCACAGGGAGGGAGGCAGCCTGGAGCTTGGGCATGTTTAATGGGGTGCAGCTGCAGTGGCCTGTCCCTGCTGGCCACACTTCAGGGAAGAGATTTGACACACAGCAGATCTGTCCTTGCTTTCCAGCACCCACTTTCGTGTCCTCGCCCCTTCGACACTCCTTAGTAGTAGTTATCTTCGAAATCCCAGGATCTTGAGACATACACTCTGTTCTCATTTGCAGTCTCTTGGGGATAGAGGTTGGTTGGGGATGGCTCAGCATTAGGAGCAGGCGAGGCCCCGGGTTCTGTCTCTCACCCTGCAGGAGATGTGGGGAGGAGGCAGAGATAAAGCTCTGGCTCAGAGGGTGCCCATTTGGGGCTGCAGATAATGTTTTGGTTTTCTTTGGGGAGATTCTAACTCTTTGTTTAGAACATGGCAGTCAGTTACATCCTTAGCACTGGATCTGGTATTACATTGAAGTCATTGTAAGGAAGAGTGTTGAAGCCACTCCAGCATTACTTTTGCTTCCTTCAGCTGACTCACATGTATGTCTGTGTGGGTGAGCTCACATGTATGTCTGTACCAGCTGGCTCACATATATGTCTGTGTGGGTGAGCTTATATGTATATATGTTTGTATGGGTGAGCTCACATGTATGTCTGTGTGGGTGAGCTCACATGTATGCCTGTATCAGCTGGCTCACATGTATGTCTGTGTGGGTGAGCTCACATGTATGTCTGTGTGGGTGAGCTCACATGTATGTCTGTACCAGCTGGCTCACATATATGTGAGTCTGTGTGGGTGAGCTCACATGTATGCCTGTATCAGCTGGCTCACATGTATGTCTGTGTGGGTGAGCTCACATGTATGCCTGTATCAGCTTGCTCACATGTATGTCTGTGTGGGTGAGCTCACATGTATGCCTGTATCAGCTGGCTCACATGTATGTCTGTGTGGGTGAGCTCACATGTATGTATGTATGCCAGGTTTGACCTTCTGAGACCCCAAAGCCCATCACCTAGTGACACACTTCCTCCAATGAGGTCTCTACTCCTAATAGTGCCACTTCTTAGGGCCTATGGGGTCATTTACTTCCCCAAACCACTGCAGGAATTGTGCTCAGTCGTCTTTCATGCAACACTTAGCTGGGGCTGGGCCTTGCTCTCAGCCTTTGCATCAGGTGCTTTATTTAGGACTCACAGCAATCTTAAGACAGGAGGCACATGCCTCGGTGTGAACTTGTATGAACATCTGGCAGCTCCTGCCGACCCTTGGCATTTCTTGTCTTATCATTGCATCCTTCCAGGCCTTCAGCCATCTTCTCATGGTTTCCTGTGTGTATCTGTCCTCTATCTTCTCATTAGGACACCAGTTATATGACTTGGGTCTCACCCTTCTCCAGTATGACCTCCTCTCCATGTAACTGTAACTACATTAGCGAAACCTGTTTTTAAGGTTCTGTAATATGAATGGGGGTGCCCACAAAGCACCATGTTTCCTGTCTCTAGAACCAAGGAGAAAGAAGAAAGCTAAAGAGACTCAGGGTTTTTCAAAGTGGTTTTGAAAAAAACAAACATGACAGTCCCTTTGATGGTCATAGGCTCTGTGTGGCGGGAGGGGCTGGTGCCCTGAGCAAGAGGCCAGCGCACAAATGCAGCTTGCCATGTGTTGACATTGCAGCAGTTAGGGCTGAATACAAAGAGCAACAGGTTGGAACCTAGCGGCCCCAGCATCAGGAGTTGAAATGACTTCTTATCGCCAAGAGCTGCATCACTCATCTGTGAGCATGGGGGAACCCCAGAGGCAGACACCAACACGTCCAAGTTGGAAAGTCAAGCTTGGAGCACCAGACACCAGGAAGAAAGTATGCTGGCGCCTTATCTGCAGCCTGCAAAATATATTCATAAGTGTTCCAGGAAACTGCAGAGCAAGGGGTGAATTCCCCAACAGTCAAGGCAGTAACTGCTCAAGGCTTGGAATGACTTCTGGAGGGTGGATGTAGGATATGTGTTCCAGCGCTGTCTGCTTCGTCCCATCAGAAGGGTTATAAAGTGAATTTATAGGGGCTTTCCTGGGTTGGCTGCCAGCTCTGGTTCTTTGAACCGATTTTCCATAGAGTTTTGCATTTCTCAACTATAAAACCCTAGTGCTGCAGGGCTTCAGAGTTACTTATGGGCAGGTTTGGGATGTGGGCTCCTGTCCTTTCATCCCACTCAGTCATGCTCCCAGCTTTATGGTCAGCCCCAAGTAACCAAGCCCTGCCACTTGGGTTAGCAAGTGGCTAACTGTTGTTACAGAAAAGGCTTCTAAGAAATTCAAGTCCCAAATTCCATGGCCTACCTCTAAGAATCTCAAGAAACTCTACCAGTTGACGTCTAGAATAGGCTTTGATTAATATTTAGCCTTTAAGAAACTTCTTAACTGGCTTTTAATAATTTAAGTTGTGTTTAAAATTTAAAGTTCTTCTTGAATCCTTCAGTTACCCGAAGAAGCTAACATACATAATATAAACCAGGTAGTTCATATGTAGAAAGATTTTTAACTTACATCAGGACAAAAATAGTGTTTGATTAGATCTCACATGTTGGTGTATCTTCTCAAATAGGTCAAAATCTTGAAAATATTAATATTGCCAGTCTTATCTGAAAACATTTTTTTTTGGAAGTAGTCTTATTGAGCTTTGAATTTATGCATAAATTTTACTTGTTTTAAGCGTTCTATGAGTCACACCATATTGGCAGAGCTGTGCAGACCCCCACAGCCCAATTTAAGGATTTCTCTATCGTGGTAAAAAGAAAGCCATGTCTCTCTGTCATTCCTAGTCCCCAGCGCTGGCCTTGGGTAGACACAGACCCACTTGCTATGGCTGTAGATTTATTTCATTTGTACATATATAACCCTTACTCATTTGAAACCATCCTTGGTTTGTTTGTTGTTGTTTTTTTACATTAAAAAATAGTATTTTAGGCTATTTTGGAGTCACCTTTGAAGCCATTGTGTGGGTCACAGTCCCACCCACCTGATGTCCTTTCCTTGGGACTGAACTAAGTCTGTGGGGCTCTTGTAGGTAACTAGAGTCACTGACTGCCCAAGTCACAGATATTTCCACAGAAGGGTAGTTCCGCCTCTCTGACTCACAGTCCGTCTCCCAGGTTCACAAAACTAACATGCTTAGGAGAGATCCTAAGGCCGGTGGGTCCGGCCTGTCTAAATAGATAGCCACCCTGAGGTAGCTGTCTACCGTCTCCAGTAGAACTTGTGAGACCACGGGTCTAGCCATGGACATCTCATGGACAGTGTCCCCTGGGCAGTCATTTCTCCATGCCTGGGCATCCCTGTTTAATGTCTGCCGTCTCCGCCTCTCTCCCTCCCCTTCCTCCTCCCCCGTCCTGTGCTCTCTGTGGGCAAGCAGCAACTGGACCAGCCAGATCATCTTCTGCGAGGGCCAGCTTCCATAACAACTAACCATGGACTGTGTGCTGTCTAAACAACAGAAATGTATTTGTTGCAGCAGGTTAGAGTCTGCTGGACATCTACTTCTGGCTTCTTGGTTGTATTTTTCCTATGTCTTCCAGGGGTAAAATGCCAATTTTATTCAGACAGTAACCCCACTCTAGAGGCTCTGTTCCCAAGGCTGAACCACCTCCCAAATGCCCCTCCCCTTTCAGTACAGGAACCTGAGGGGGATGTAAACATTCTTCCTGTTCTGCCAGTTTGACTCATCACACCCAGTTCTGAAGACTTTCTCTCAGCTCTTCACAGCCACCCCTGTGCTTACATGGAAGTCACCTCACCAGCTGTCTCTGGGTCACCGCCCCACCCCCACCCTGATTGAAGGCTTTAACAAGTGGTTCTCCTTGGGCAGAACCTTGGACTTTTTGAAGTAGACAATCCCCCTTCCCACTTGCTTATATTACTGCTGAGGCTAGAACCCCCGGGACTGGAGGAGGCAATTGCAGAAGCTATTGGTTTGGACGAATCTATTCAGTGGCCGTTCTTATCTGGCAGTATTTGAGTGAGCGAGTATATCCTTCTATGCTGGGTGTTAGGGCTTCTGGGGAAGGGTTCCGGGTGGGTGAACTTCCTGATTCTTAGATGAATGTATGTGTCTTTCCTGAGATGCCAGGAACATTTACTGAATGCTTAGATTTATAGCCTCGACCTTCAGCAGCTGAAAGTTCTATTCAGTATAGTCTTTTGCTTTATGACCTTAAGTGCTAATGGACACAGATATGGGAGCAGAGTATAATAAAGAGTTGGATTTCTCCCAAGTCTGTGAACTCTGAGGCAGGAAGGGGATGGGGTTCATGTCTGTTAGGCAGTTTTGAGCTCCACTGGATATATACGGCAGTACTGGGGAGCATCTTCTCATATTAACTTTTCTTCATGCTGTTGTTTGTTTTAGGTCTCTCTCAACTCCATTCATCCATCCGTCTATCCCTCCCTCCCTCCTCTCTCTCTCTCTTTCTGTGTGTGTACACATGCAGGTGTGCATAGAAACCAGAGGATAACCTCAAGTGTCACCCTCAGAAACCCTGTCTACGTCCGTTGAGACAAAGCTTCTCCTTGGCCTGGAGGTCACTCATTAGATTGTCTGGCCCGTGAGTGTTTTCCCTGGATTCTCCTGTCTCCCATCCTCAGTGCTGATGATGGCTGTGCACCAGCAGGCCTCTGGAGACCTTACTTGGGTCCTTATAGACATGGTTCCCTCCCCAGCTCTGTCTTAACCATATTAATAAGGCCAACCACGCCTACAAAGGAGAATGACAGCTTGGAGACGGGTCTGTAGCAACTTCACCAGCTTTATTAAAAGCCTTGGCCTCCAGCTATTAGCAAGTGGTTTGGTCTCGTGACCATCTGTAGAATCAATACCATTGATTAACTCCTCAGATAACCTGGCTTCTTGTTTTATTTTTGTTAATGTCACACACAGTGACATCTGCTGTGGGACCTGGCCACCAGGGATGACATCGGGATGGACTAGGCCCCTGTGTAACAGGCCGTTCCATGAGAGTGAGCGAGAGTGAGCAGATGAGGTCTGAGAGCCTGTCAGACTCTGAACAGATTGAATTCAAAGCACCAAAAATTCTTTGAAGTGAGATGTAAGCTCACAGACACAGCTCCCTGGGACGGTTCTACTATTGATTGCCTGGGTACAAGTGTGGGTTTTAGTGGGAATGTGTAGACTCTATTCCCCCCCCCCATTCATGGGACCTGCCTACGATGTTAGGTTTCATTTGGATATTTGCCTACACTATCCGCGGGTCATTCTTTTCATTCTCTTGAAATTTAATTAATCATGTGTATGCATGCATGTGGGTGAGCATATGTGCATGTGAATATCATAAGATAAATTTCATGAGACTGTTCTCTCTTTCCATTATGTGAGGCCCCTGGATCATGCTCAGGTCATCAGACTAGGCAGCAGGCACCCTTACCCAGTGAACCATCTTGCTGGGCCAGTTGCTCATTTTTTATCCAGACTTTTTGAAGTCTGAAATCTGAAACTCTGAACTGTGAAATGTCTGAAGCACTATGATGCCCCTGAAAGGTTTGTGTTCTCCACACACACTGGCCTTCTGCACAGGGTGGGATTGTTGTCACACTTATAAATAGCTCAAGGGCCCCTTTGGCTTTTGTGGCCTGGGGTGCCAAAGTCAGTTCACATGGCGCCCAATGAAGTCACAGGTAAAGGACCTGAGCTGCAGGCCCCACACATCCAGGATTCTTAAAGACCTCGTTTTAGAAAAATAAACCAATTAAATAATACTACCCCCTGTAAAAGCAGGCTTTTAATGGGTTCCAGGGTGGGGTGTTCAGTGTGGCAGGTCCCGATGAGTTTATCTGCTGCCATGCGGGGACTTCAGTTTTGTATGGTGGCATGGACGTGGTTTCACACATTTTATGATCGTGTTCTCCCTTCTCTGTGCTGCTCTGTGCCAGTGTACAGACTGGGGACCTGTGTGCCCTCAACAGTTTACCCCCTTTTTTTGGTGGAAATGAAAAATGAAGTAATAAATTAAAGAAAAACACAAAGTAGAATTTTTCCCTCACTTTCCTGGGGCAGCCATGGAGGAACAAAGAGGCAGTGTTTTCTTGGACAGCCTAATCAAATTCTAATGGTTTCTATGTGTTGACTTTTGCTCAAAGATCCCTCCTCCCCTGGGAAGGCTGCTGGGCTTGCAAGCTGTGTGCAGAGCTTGTCTTGGAGTCTCCAGGGCTGGGATCGCCAAACTCCAGCCTCAGGGTCAAGCCCCACCTACTGCCTATTTTTGTTCAGCCATTAAAAACAAAACAACAAAAGAAGCTTATTTCCCAGCACAGGAAGATTTGGGGAGCCTCCGATTCCTGTCTATAGCTTGCTGGCTAGCTGCCCGGTTGCCCTTCCCTGCTTCTGACTATTGTTCCTTGACCCTACAGTGACACATAGCTAAGTGCCACTTGCCCTTTCCAGAAAAAGCTTGCCAGCCTCCCTCTATGACGGCAGGGAAAAGGACAGAAGACACATGGCCTTTCCTCCCAGGAATGGATGCTTTCCCCTCAGGGTCTCCACAGGCTCAGAGAAGATGAGGGAGGGAAGTGCTTTGCCTGGAAACCTTCCAGAAGTTACCTGTTGCTTATGAAAATTACTCTTCAGGGGCTGGAGAGATGGCTCAGCGGTTAAGAGCACCGTCTACTCTTCCAGAGAACCTGGGTTTGATTCCCAGCATCCACATGGCAGCTAACAACTGTCTGTAGTTCCACTTCCAGGCAAACACCAAGGCAAATAAATAAATAAATAATAAAATAAATAAAGTTTAAAAAAAACACTAAAAAAAAAGAAAATTACTCTTCATATTGTGTGTGTGTGTGTGTGTGTGTGTGCGCGCGTGTGCGCTTGCTTGCTTGCTTGCTTATGCATTTACACATGCTCGCTTGCAGAGACCAGAGATTGTTGCCGAGCATCTTCCTCTGTCATGTGGCACCTTGTTTTCTGAGACAGGACTTCTCGTTGAACCTGGAGCTCAGCACTTCAGCTAGGGTTAGTTGGCCAATGAGCTCTCAGTTTCTTCTCATTTCTCCAGGCTGGGGCTATCCACTTTTGGACAAATGTCACTCTACCTGTTTTTTAGTGTGGTTCTGGGGATCGAATCTCTGGCCTTCAGGCTTCCATGGGAATGGACTTTGCCAAATGGAGCATCTCCCAAGCCCCAGACTCTTCCCTTCCTCAGGTTGGCATCTGAGCGGTCTCCTTCATCCAGCCCTCTCAGTCTTTTGAGTATATTTTGATTGAAGTTGGCCAACTTCCTCTTGGAACACATGCTAGCTCAGGAAGATGGGAATACCAGGAGACAAGCCACACTGATCAGAGACTGCCTCGTGCAAATCAGATGTATTATCCAGAATTACACCAAAAACTTCTAATTTGCCTCTTTGCCTTGTACATTTTAAACGCTCTGCATCTTAAACTCAATCTTCACAACCAGCATTCTCTTTCAACCCCTGTACAGGGATGAGGAAACAGGATAGGTGATTTGCTTAAGGTCACATACCGCTGTGTGGTTGGAGCCATGGTGCAAACCCAGGCTGTGTGTCCCTGGGAGGGAATATGCACTTGGCCACCACCACACACCAGAGTGTTCTCTAGCATTCTGGGAGGCTCTGCTGGTCTGTTCCTCTGACCGTCGTTACGGCAGTGTTTCATGATGAACTGGTGTTTGAATACAGCCCGTGCTCATCTGTTCTTCCACCCGCCTCTCCCACTACCCCCTTTTATGTTTCCCTTCTCTCTCTCTTCTTCCTTATTTCCTTCCTCCCCTCTACCCTCCCCTCTCTTTCCTCTCCCTCCATCTGTACTTAGGTATCAGTGTTGGAGGTACGTGGGTTTAGGGTATTGCATGAATGGGATAAGTGAAGGAAGAAAGAGCTTGTTTCTATTTACAAGGATTCTTGCCTCCCTCACTGCTGACGGATGAAAAGGGCTCTAATTCTCATATCAGTTATAAGTGCTGACTCTTTCCAGACCCATAGACCTTCATCCTCTCTGCCTCAATTTTAATGAAAATGCAGATTGTAAAAGGCTTGGGAAAGACAGGGCTTTTGACTTACTATGGAAGGCCTCTAGGAAATGGTTCACCCCATTCCCAGGAGCCCAGGTCCCAGGTTCTTAGAGGAAGAGGCATTGTCTGAAGTGTTGCTTGCACGCTGCATGGTAGGGGTACAGTCAGCATCGAACTGTGTGAGATTACAATAGAGACGAAAGTTCCTGCACAGCGACACCGTTGCCATGGAAATATCACAGCGCTGCTACAGCAAAGTACTCGAGGGTCTTTGGTGACACTGCCTTAAGCACACACACTGCACCGCAGTTCTGTAAAGGCACAGCGCATGCCATCAGGTGCAGGATGTGACAGCAGACCCTGTGGGTGGGCGTGTTACAGGTCTGTACATTCTCCAGCCTTTATCGTTGCTTTAGGATGTATTTCTTCTTTCGAGGCTGCGGTAATGTCTAACTTTAGGTGTCAATCTTGCATTCCCACAAAAAGGGAAACTCGTTCGAGGAGATGCCTCTATCAGATGAGCCTGAAATGTCTGTGGGACATTTTCTTCATTGCTGATTGATGGTGGAGGGCTCAGCTTCCTATGAATAGTGCCACCCTGGTTCTGGGAGGTGTATGAAAGCGGGCAGTGTCAACCATGAATCAAAAAGGCAGTGAGCAGTGCCCCTTGATGGTTCCACGTCAGGTCCCATCCCCAGATTCTTGCAGACAGTGCCCGCTCTACATGTCCCTCCACTGCGAGCTGCAAGCTGTGAGGTGGAAGGGACCCTTTTCTGTCCGGGTGGGCTTGGTTCTAGGGTTTATCACAGCAAGGGAAAGCAGATGCTTCTAGTGCAAGTCTTGTCCTGCCTCAGCAGCCTCACCATGGACCCCTTGGGATCAACTGTCTCACACCTTCTCAGTTTTTATGACTGTCACCTACAGATGCAGTTATCAGACCAAGCTTTGTGCCTGGGTGGTGTGACACTGTGCCACCACACCCAGGGCACTTATTTCCTTGGGCACTCCAATGGTGCCCTCTGTAAGGGGCTACATCTCAGTGAGCTCCAGATGCCTGTCGTATGTATTTTCTTGCGCACCGTGGAAAGCATTTTTAGGGTAGTCTGTGTTGTTGAGGTGTGACACCTAAATGCTGGGATGAGTCAGTACATGCTTTTGCAGCCTGGGTCAGCAGTGGGTTCTTTCTTTAGCAGAAGCTAGGCTTCCCTTCTTTGCCTCTGCCTCCTCTCTCCAGATGTCTTTTCCTTTGTAGCTGTTTTCTGATGAGTTTCCTCTCTCTCCTCAGTCATGCGGAGGAATCCCTTCGGTATGGACATCTGCTGCCGGAAGGGATCACGAAGTCCTCTGCAGGAGCTCTACAGCCCCATCCAGGTAGGACCCCGGACTGCTCTGCTGTCAGTGTGTTATGGGGATTTGAAACGTCCTGTTTCCTGATGTTTTACCTTCAGTGGTTGAGGTCATGTTCACCATCCTTAATCTGAGTCCGGAATACTCCCAAACTTTAAACAGAAACATGACACTGTAAATGGAAAATTCTGTCCGACCTTATGCAATAAGTTACAGTGAAATTGCAGATGCACTGAAATCCTGTATAAAGTTATCTCCAGGCTCTGCATATCACATACATATGAAATATAAATGAATCTTGTGTTTTGACTTGGATCCTATCCCAAGGTATCTCACTATGTTTGTACAAATATTCCACAAATCTGAACCATTTCTTTGTCTCAAGCATTTTGATAAATGTAATTCAGAAACATTTTTAAAGTTATAGAAAAAACAGCTTAGAGAAGGGTGAAGGATTTATGTGGAGCTGCACTTTTGACCTTCCTAGGGTTTGGGCCTCTGAGGTCATTGGGTCCCAGCTCCTACCAATGGGATTCTGAACTTCAAGGACCACTAAGCTTGTGAGGGACCCTGCTGGCACCCCCAGAAAGGCATGATCACAGATAAACTTGACACACATACCCCACATGGGAGTACTGAGACTCGGTGATGGCCTATATGCTACTACATGCTATACTCTTTCCAGAAGACCCCCTGGTTGGAGTGTGGATGTAGTGGCGTGCTGTCTTTCTGGCTCCTTAGTTTAACTAAGTAGTAAGCACAGTGTTGGGGTGTTGAGGAGAATAGAAAACTGAACTTGAGGGAACTTGCCTTTCATGGGAAGTGAGGAGTAGTCAGGAGGCCTGGTTGTCATAGCAATAGCTGCAGATCACTTAAGTCTGGATATTGAGACTCTTGGGCTGGTCCTCCTGTGGAACGTCAAGTTAGTTGACAGTTTCTGGCACTAAGAGCTGGTGATTGAACAACTAAGCCAACGCCAACCAACTTTAAGTAACTGCTGAGAAATGCTTATATCTGGGAGTGATGGCCTGGTTATAATCTCAGGGCTTTATGTGGTGCTGAATTATCAGTGTTGTATTTCCATAGTCTGTGTGTTGCCTGATGGGAGAAGATGACAAGTTCTTAGTCACTCCACAGGCATGACCTAAGAACATCTCTGTTCTGCTCTCTCTGGCCTACCACCTGTGCTCCATTCTGGGGACCCTTGCTGGCCTCATGCTGTCCAGTGATAAGCTCTTACTTCTCTATCTAGGGGCTCTAGGTGTGACTTGGACAGAGCAAACAGGTGATTGCAGACTCAGTTTCTCCTGAGGCTTCCCTGCTGCCCTTTGTAGAGACTCAGCAGGGATTTGATCATTTGGTTTCCTTTGGCTCTCTGGTGACCTGGCCACTGTAAGTTTCCTAGCCTATCTACACTGACCTCTTCACAAAGAGATCAAACCAGGCTTTGATCACACATAGGATTTCTGGTATATGTTGTATTGCAAGCCACCCAGAGTACTCTGTCACAAACTGTTCTCTCTCTGTGGACATCCTACATTGATGAGAAGCACAGGATGCATGGGCAGAGTCATTTCCACTACAGCTCACCCTCTGGGTAGAAAGCTCATGGCCTGCATCTTGCCCACCATTTATATCCAGTCCTAACACTAGGCCTGGTTGATGTCAGTGCTCCCCAAATATTTGTGACTTTTGAAAGAGTCAAAGCCAAAGTTCAAGTGTCGCACTTCTCACATCTCTAGCTGTGCAAGCCGGAAGGTGTGAGGAGTCCTTCCTAGGCGCCCATTTACCATCTTCAACACCCCTCTGGGATGCTGGGAGGATATCTTTGTATGGGATTTGTCACTTTCCTTGACTTCAGAGTCAGACTTGGTGTAATTGTTTCCTGGCTATGTGACTTTGGACAGGCTACATAACCACTCTGAGACTGCCATCCCTTGCCAAGACTAATACCAAGGCCTGTTTTCAGGAGGTGGTGTGTTGACTTCCTGCTGGCTGCCTTCCTGGTTTGTTCATTTTCTGACCCTCTGGCATGTGAGGCACTGGGCACAGAGGTTGGTGAGGTGTCTGTGTTGTTACTTGCACTGTGCCAGGACTGGTGTGCAAGACCTAGTATGGTGTCTTGGCAGGACCAATCAGAGGAGAGGTGACCATCTCATCTAGAGGCATCTCCCGTTCTTCCTACAGTGTAGTGAGTGTTTTAGTGAGAGGTACATCTAGCCCTGGGGATGGCTTGGAGGTGGCCCTGGACATCACGGAGAGGGCATTGGTAGGTGAGCCACCATCCTTCAAGGATGTCCTGGGCACATTGTCTGGTCTCTCCAGCCCATGCAGGCAAATATTGTTTTAGGAAGATTACTCCCATTTCCTGGGCTGTAGACTAGGTATGTTTTATTCTGGGTCTAGCTTCCTTTACAAGTAGCAATTATGCCCCATTCTCATGCACAGCCCCTAAGTAGGGCTTTGTTTTTAGAGAAGCAGCCCTGGTCAGTTGTGGGCTGTGGAATTAAAAGGAGGGGCCAAGCGCTCTGATGAACATAGACAACGTCTGTTTCTGTGTTTAACACTACACTGAGCTCTCCTGCACTTCCTCATATTTTCCTATGCCCTAAGATGCTGAGCCGGGAATGGTGTAGTCACCAGGGCAAGTGACAAAGCCTTTGATCACTCCAACCTGAACTGCTCCCAGAAATACTATTCAAATCTTTTTTACTGCTTGTCTATTTGGGCTTACTATAGGATGCTAAAGACAGAGACAGGTTTTTTTTGTCTTTGTTTTATGATGAGAAACTTATCTTATGGCAAGAAGCCATCTTGTTAGTTACCTTAGACACATACCCTTGGCCAGATGATTTCTGGATCTTGCATTCATCTCACTGGATCTGTATATGAGCTCTGAGCTAGATGGGACTTTTTTATGGATAGAGAGCTGAAGCTAATATTTGCATAGGATATATTCAGACCCAGATAGCTAGCAATAGGAGGCAATGATGATCCAGCCACAGAAGGAACTTCTGGCAGTCTGGGTGGATTGTGCTCACAGTTACTAGTGACTATCACCATCTAAAACCCCGCAGCAGGAATCACCCTCCCCCAAACAGCTGTACATCCAGCAGGGTTTGCACTGAGTAAAGACCCAAATCAGCCCTGGGACAGTTGGCTTTTATCTGACTCTGTATTATTTTAGTACACCAAAAACCCCAGACCATCCAAAGGACAATTGCTTAAGGGGAGAGAAAAAAAGAAAAAAAAAAAAAAACCTTTGCAGTTGGTATTCTTAGCAAAATAGCACTGTAGCGTCTTATAATTTTCCTGGTTTGCTGCTGTCTCCTTGGCCCCAAAATAAAACATAATTGCTGATCGGATCAGCTGGCACCGAGTCACCAAAAGTTCAGGAGTTGCCAACCACACGCTCGTGGGCCGAGCCATCTGCAGGCCGCCCCAGCTCAGTGCAGACCCACAGGGCAGAGTACTGCTCTCAGCTGGCTAAGAGGGTGTAATTGTTCCCGAATGCCAGCTTGTCTTCTCCTCCCCACCTCCAGGCCTTCACGCGGTTCAGCCCTGCCCTGTTGCTGCTTTCTTTAGCCCGTGCGCCTGTTCTGTCATTAGAGTCTCTCAGGGGGCGGGATGCATGGCTCAGTGCTGACCATGAACTTGGAAGCAGCTGAGTGAATCTGCACAGGGCAATGCAGATCATATGGGCGTCAGGCTTCCTAGGTTCCTGGGTCCTGGTATTTAGGGATCCAGTAGTGTTCTAAGTGACCTGATGTAGGGAAAAGAGGGTCATATATTGCTGAATGTGCCTAAAACTCTGAGGTCCTCTGTTACAGGACAGTCTCTTGGTGTGCTGAAGTGCACTTTCTTCTCCAGGGTAACACAGGATTAGGGATAGTGCGAAGAGAGGTAGGGAGGAGAGAGTCCATGCTTACTGAACGTGCAACACACATCTGTGACTATTGTAGACACTTTCCAAACGTGTATCATGATCTTGCTATGGTGTTGGGGATCGAACTCAAGGCTCTGCACATACCAAACAGCCATTTTCTCTACTACTGAGTCACAGCCTAGCCCCTCAAAACTTAGCCTTTACAACCCCCTTAGATTAAGATCTCCGATGACCCCATATTCCAGAGGTAACTGGAGCTTGTACAACATGCCAAGATCTCAGACTCCTAAACAACAGAACTGGGTCTTTCTGACCTGGCTAGCCTGCAGGAAGGGTGCTCAGCACATTTTGCTGATTCTACAGGTTCTTGAGAATAAACAAAGAGAGAAGGCCTCAGGAGAGAGATAGCTAGAAAATACCACAGCAGAAAACTCTCACAGGAGATGAGGCGAGAGATCATGTATTTAGCACCTTTCCCTCAAGTCCTGTGGGAAGGTTACAGAGCAGGAGGCCTTTGAACCAGGCCTTTGAAGACACAGCAGATGCTAAAAGTGGACAGCATTGTAGATGTCAAGGAAACAGTGGGATGGGGGCCAGAGTCATTCGCATTTAAAGAAAGAGAATGGCCTGGAGTCAGGATGGTGCTGGGGCCTGGTTGGAAGGTACAGGAGAAGCGTATAGTCCCAGGTAGATTGGGCAAAATGGTAGGTAAGGTAGGTGTACAACTGGGCCCCTGGGAGACACTCAACTCGTGAAGCAGGTGCACCTCTGACTGAGATGCTTGTTAAATGGTGGGACTTCTCTAGGGAAAGAGACCTCCAAGTTTGGGCCTCAGCACCACTATCTATAATTGTATATGTATTGTGATTACCTGGTGGTTCTCAGCTTTGGTTGCATACGAGATGCACAGAGCACAGGCCTTATCGTAGTGGCTGATTTCATCCAGTCTGGGATTTTGCCAGTGTGTCAATGTGTCCCAGAGCTCCTGGGGTTATTGTCAAAGGCTTCAGAGCTCAGAAGCACAGGTCTAAAGGACCCTTCAGGGCTTCAGTTGCAGGTACCGCTCACGAGTCTAATGCAAGCTATCCTGTGCTTTTGCTTTAGGAAGTCACTCAGGTCTGAAGTCCCTTTCCATACGAAGGCAATGCTTTTCCAAGGACAGCAGACTCCTAGCTCTCTATAGCTACCCCAGAAGCAATGCCCCACTAACAGTTGGGACAAGATCCCTCTAAAAGGGATACCTGAGCCTCTCCTGTAAGAAGGGAAGGATGTACAGTTCCAGGCCAGCCAGTAGATAAGCTTTCCAGGGATCAATTGCACTTTCCAAATAATGGAGAAGGAAGAAGGACATCTTCTGCTTTTGCAGTTGCTGTTTGGGAAGAATGTTGGGAGTGGTACCTGCCTGGGAGGGCCGGCAGGGCAGCTGTCATTCAGCCTCTGCTCTGCTGGGTTAATCCCTTCATTACCAACCACCTGGTAAATGACAAGCCTCTCTCATTATCTTGCTTTGACCCAGCAGCTGTCTACCAGCCAGAGCGGGATTGATTCAGTTGTAGTCTGTTTCCTTATACAGAGCTCTAACCCACAGTCAGCCCAGCAGAATGGCAGCTGGCGGACAAAGACAAAGGAAACACTACATTAACCTGCCCCTACCTATAGCACTCCCCTGAGTGCTACATTATTCATGGCGAGTGACATTAGGCCAGCGAGGATCTTTGTGAAGCCCAGGGACAGTGGGCTGCCTTTGTTGGCCATGGCTAGCATACCCATTATACTCAAGCAGAAAGCTGCCCTGGTCAGATTTCCAATCAAGTAAGGACAGGTGAGAGTGAGGACCTGGAGTATGAGATGCAGCCCAGGTCATAGGAGAGGAGTAGATACTGAAAGAGGTCAGAAGCCCAACCCAGGCACATGAGCTGGAGCCATTTCACCTGAAGATTATCAGAGCAAGGTCCCCTTCTTACAGGTTTATGAGAACTGAAGACATCACATTCCGGAGGCTGAGTGCAGAAATGGTTCATTAGGTAAAGGGCTTGCTTCACATACAGAAGGGTCTGCTCTACCCCAACACTCACATAGAAGATGGGGTATAGTGGTGCACATCTGTAATCCCAGAACTCAGGATACACAGATATGGGCATCTCTGGGGCTTGCTGGCCCCAGAGGGCGCTGTCAAGGCCAAACTTGGTTGGCCAGTGATTGCAGTTGTCAGGATAAAGTTAGGACTCGAGCTGAGAGCTAGCCACCTTGCTACTGACTGAAAACTCAGTCACTTTTAGTTTATGTAGGATTGCAGGCTCTGTGTGAGCTGGACACACCCAGTTACAAGGCCATGGGTGCCTCTATTTACATGTACAGCAAACTTGTCCGCTGCACACAGGTCCTAGCCACTGAGCAGACATGGTGGCTCCTGTGTCTGCTCGAAGCCCCTTCATAAGTCTGGGAACGCCTTGGGAGCCGTTCTTTGGCTAGGGATCTGCCTTTAGTTCCCAGTTCCCAGCTGCCTCTGTAGACTGCTCTGTTTCGGACATGGAAGATTCTGGAATAACTCTATTACATGGAAATGTGGAGAGGAAGTGCTTGGAACTAATGGGGTTTCTCTAGGGCAGTCTGTGAGACCAGAATCTGACATATTTCAGTGGGAATAGCAGCATTTGGTGACAAAATGACCTCAACAATTGCCCAAATGGTAACACAGCTGGACAAGCCGCCATTTACCAAAAGTTATTTCCTGAATTACCCTCAATTAGGAGAGGCCTCTTTATAATGGGATTTTTTTTTTTTTTTTTTTTTTTTTTTTTTTTTTTTTTTTTTTTTTTTTTTTTTTTTTTTTTTTTTTTTTTTTTTTTTTTTTTTTTTTTTTTTTTTTTTTTGTAAATTGCACATCTCAAGCAGCTTTCCAGCCGATTGGCATTTGACTTTGTCTGATGTTGAGAGTGTGCTAGAATCTGGCTTGCTGTCAGACTCCCTGGCCCCTGCTCTGGGGCAGAAGTGGAGGGGTCCTGTCCTCCCCCTACACATGCTGGTCACTGTAGATCTCAGACAAACGGCCAGACATTCTCAACACTGGAGATCTGGTCTGTAACATAGGGCTAAGAAAGGCAAAGGTTTTAGCTTTCTCTGAATTACATTAGAAAATATACAGCATTCTAGGTTCGTGACAGACACGTCAGGCTATGCTGTGACTGTGGGTTGTTGTTTTATTGTTGCCCACTCAGAAAAGCCCCCCTCTGGGAAGAACGCCCAGCTCTCCTTCCTTTGGGAATTTTCTGATAGCTACTGAGAGGTAAGAAGTGAACAGGTGAAATGAATTTTAATAAGGTATTTTATCCAACCCATTGCATTCAAAATATGATCATTTCTACCTGTCATCAATTAAAAAAAAAAAAAAAAACTACTAAAGTAACCTGTGTTCTCATTTTCATACGCTGTCTGGAGTAGGAGACAGACCCCGAAAGCATGTCTGGCTTTATTCAGCCTCTGGCTCCCATATTGGATGGTGTGGCCATTAAAATGGCTATCAGTATTGCAGCTCACTTAGGGGTGTGTCCCTGGTTCATTAGCACTGGCTTCTTTAGGTGAGGCCCCCTTTAGAGGGCGGGTCTGTGTCTGTAAACTGGGGTCCCTGGTTGGCTTCCTAGCTGGTCAAGGCAGGACTGACCAGGTGTGTATTGTATTATTACTCTTCTCATTTGTCCTAATGATTTAGGACATAGCCTATCAAGGCAGAGAAGGCATGGTACCTGGAGTGGGTGTCAGACAGAAAGCAGGGGAGCCTGGCTGAATTCCTACTAGGCTGTACCCCTCAAGACCTGCCTTCTAGCAAACCACTCGCTTCCTTCAGCTAGACCCACACCTCCTAAAACTTCCACAGATCCCCTCCTCCCCCCAGATGGTGTCACCAGCTGGGGACCAAATGCTCAAACACAGAAGTCTATTTGGAGTATTTTACATTCAAAACCTAACATGAGATGTTGAGGCTGTGACCAAGGCCTCTTTCTCCTAGGCCCTGTGAACTCAACAAGGGGCTGGCTTTACTCCCCAGAGCCTAAAACAGCCAGATACCACAATGGAAGGGTTCCTAGGTGTCTCAGTTAGCATTACTATTGCTGTGATGAGACACGATAACCAATAAAACATAGGGAGGAAAAGATTGATTCAGTCTATACTCTCGCATCATCGTTCATCAGCAAAGGAAGTCAGGACAGAAATCTGGAGACGGAGCTGATGCAGAGGCCATGGAGGGATGCTGCATACAGGCTTGCTCCTCACAGCTTATCCAGCCTGCTTTCTTATAGAACCCAGGACCAGCAGCCAGGGATGGCATCTCCTATCCTGGGCTGGGCCCTCTCCATGAATCACTAATGAAGAGGATGGCCTGCAGACTTGCCTACAGCAGATCTTAGAGATGCATTTTCTCAGTTGAGGCTCTGTGTTCTCTGATGACATAATAACACCAGCCAGTACAGTTCAGAGAAAAGAGTTCCTCCCCACCCCAGGCTGGGGCCTCTGCTCTCCCCATTAACATCCCACAGATGTTAGAGAAGGGCTGGTCCCCCCCCCCCCCCGTTTGCCTGCCCTCCCTCTAGCCACCCTACCCCT